>PVIA01011876.1:22306-41518 GCA_004024845.1 Tonatia bakeri
AGGGAGGGAGGGAGGGAGGGAGAGAGAGAGAGAGAGAGAGAGAGAGGGAGAGAAACATCAGTATGCAGTTGCTGGGGGACATGGCCTGCAACCTAGGCATGTGCCCTGACTGGGAATCGAACCTGCGATCCCTGGTTCGCAGCCCGCACTCAATCCACTGAGCTACACCAGCCAGGGCGCTGTCATCTTTTTAACTGCCATTTTGTTTTGTTAAAGGTGACTTATTTTTAATAATTATATTACAAATATTTTATTTTCCCCAATTTTAAAATTTAGCTTTGCTGCCAGAGCACACTGAAAAATCTTCAGGACATCAAACAGGGTAGGGTTTTTGTTTTGTTTTTCCTAAAAATGTAGTTATTTCCCCCCCCCCCCAAGTTCTTTCCTCAGAAATGCATTTTAGGATCCACATACTTGGAATCTAAATAGCCACCAGAGGGCGCCAGCCACTTAACACAATAACTAATGGTTCTCGCCCCAGACTGGTCACCCCTTTCTCTCTTCTGAACTATTTTTAATCAGAGCAGCCATGTGTTCTTGGTAAAAGCCTTAATAAAATTTTTATATTGTCTCTGCTTTGTGATTTGAAGTGATATATAAACGTGAAACCAGAGCTATCTGTGGCCACACATATTTCTCCCCAGCATAAAAATTGCTTGTGTGATCATTATAGGGCAAAAAGACCAGTTTGGAGTTACGTCCTTTCTCAGCTTTTCTGCCCCTCTGCCATGATTTTGTTTCATATTGTTTTGTGCACCTGTGAAGTTTATCATCTTTTTTTATTGTTCAACAGAATGACTGTAATTATATTAACTGACTTTAAAGTGATCAGATTTCTCTTTTCCCCCTTTTCTCTGTTTCTGGTTTTCTACCTTCCCTCCCTTTTCTTCTCTCATATATTCCCAAGCATATTTTTCCTACTTATATTACTATCTTGAAATATTTTACTCCGGAAAGCAATATTACAAGAAAGGGAGAGGCCATGCTGTACAAAAGCCTAGGAGTAAGAAAAGCCTAACGTAGGAGTCGAGTGGAGCCAGGTCTGCCTGCTTAGCCTACCCCGCTTTGGGGCTGGTCTTCCGTGACAGGCCCAGGGGTGTGGGTTCTTCACCAGCTGGACAGAGAAGAGGTCTCTTCTGGTCTTCCTAGAAGAGGAAAGTAAGCAAACGAGTGGTTCTGGAGCATTTGGGAATATAGTTCACAATGCACAGTGCTACCTGAACAAGCCGAAATTTATTACTGTTATAGAAAAAGATCAAAGAGTCTGTATACTCAAGCAAAAGAGTTGCCACATTAAGGAGACCAAAAATCCATTTAAATCATTGTTCATTCTTGAAAAAATGTTTCAAAGAAAGTTTTGTGACTCCCTCAAAATGTCCCTAAACACCCTTTTAGCTTTATAATCCATTACAGCTTTTCATCCCTGAAGTATTTAAATCCTTTTGGAATTAAAAGCTCTTCAAGTTTGTAGCCATTTATTTTTTAAAAAAAGCATTATCGTGCACTTACTCTGTGCCAGCACTGTTTTATGTACATCCTGAAAATATAAAGATGAAAGGACAGAAATCTCCTCACCCTTAAAAAGATTACCGTAGTGGGAAAGGTTACCTCGTAAAGTATAAAGTAGTAATCTTGTCCTAAATTACCTTTTGTAATATTGCCTCCTTCCTCTAGTATTCTAGAATTTATTGAATAAATTCAAGTAGACTATACCATTTGTAAACCAAACTACTCTGCAAATATATTACTCTTGTTATGAAGATGTAAGTTTTTAAAAAATGTTTATTGGTTTTAGAGAGAAAAATGGAGAGAGAGAGAGAGAGAGACATCAATGTGAGAATCATCGAATGGGCAACCCTAGGCTTGTGCCCTGACTGGAGGGTGAACCTGCAGCCTTTTGGTGTAGGGGCTACGCTCCAACCAACTTAGCCACGCTGGCCAGGGCTTGAAGATGTAAGTTTTTGCATATCACAATTCTTCCTTTATTTTCTGATTTTTCCCTTCAGTCACTCCTCAAACATTTTTTCAGCGCCTATGCTAGGTAGCTCTATGCTAGGTAGGTTGCAAATATGAGTAAGACACTGCCTGTGACTCTCCAAGTTATTTCACATCTCCTTTCTCCTTAAACCTACAACACTTCATCCCCCCTCAGGTTCAGGTGGTAATCTCATGCTTCGCGGAAGGACTGGAAACCAGCAGGCAGTAATTACCTCATTTTCTCACCCAGTCTACTAACCTGCTAACTGGACACGTGCCATCCCTCCTTCCACAATGAAGAATCGTGCACTCTTCTCTCTAGGGCTCTGGATGTCAAGCCTGCCTACTTGAGGATTTTACTCCTTCCATTATCTGCTCCCTTTTCTGCACGATGCTTTAGTATTGCCCTCAAGTAAGCTCTCCCTATAGTCCATCTCCTTGCCAGCTTCTGCCCTGCATGCATCTCAGCATCCTTTCAAGGTGAGACTTATCAACATTGCCTATACTTGCTCTCTCTACTTCCTGCCTTCTTATTCTGTTCAGTTCACTCTAATCACGTGTTCAGAACATCTGCTGAAATGACCTTCATCAAATCTGTCACCAGTGACGTAACCTTGCCAAATACAATGGCAGTTCTCAGTCCTCTCCGATTTGACCTTTCTGCAGGATTTGGCAGAGATGAGCATTTCCTCCTGTTTAAAACACATTGTGTTGTTGCCTTCTGTTATCATGTGCTCGCAATTTTCCTCCTATGTCACTGGAGTTTCTTCTGGGTTGCTCTTCCCCTTACTCCACTTCTAGATATTAAAGTGCCCCAGGTCTCTAGGACATCTTTGCTTCTGCATTTAAGTTTGCTCCATAGGTAATTATATCCAGTTTCATTGCCTGAAATGCAATCTACATGCTGATAAATTACAAAATTCTGTGTTCAGCTCTGATCTCTCCCCAGATCTCCATACTTGAATATTTAACTGCCTTCTTCCATCTCCACTTGTATCTCTTAGTGCATCTCAAAAATAACAAGACCGAAGCAGTATTACTGGTTCCCTTCAGAATTTTTTTCCTGTCCCAGTTTTCTTGATCTTGGGTAAGGCACCCCTATGCACCCAGTGCTTTCTCTCACTGTCCCACCCAAGCCATCAGCAAGTCTTGTTAGCCTTGTCTGCAAAGTGGAGCCTCAATCAATCCTCCTCTCTGCACCAAATTGCTACCACCTCGGTCCACGCCGCCCTCCTTTCTTGCCTGGATGACTGCAATGGCCATCTGACTGTTCTCTCAGTTTATCTTTGTGTGCACCATGGACAAGCCAGGGGTACTTTTTAAAGGAAAATCACAGCCCTCTGATGATTTCCCATTTCCATTAGAATACAACGGAAGCGCCGTTGCAAGCCCCCTGAGACCTGCATTGCTTTCTGGGCTCATGGGCTAACGCCCTCACCTTGTTTGCTGCATTCTGACCACAGGGGGGAGCCCTCATTTACTGACAAATGCACTTCTGTCCCAGGCCTTTGCTCTTACTGCTCCCTTGTGCTGCCTGGAATACTCTTGTCACAGATCTCTTCTCTAACTGACTTCTCATTCATTATTCACTTCCCAGAGTGTCAGCGAAAATGTCCTCAGATCCCCTCACCAACCTATCCAAAAGTACCCTGCCTACTTCCAAGCGCGTTCCATACCCCATTACCCGATTTATTTTCCTGAGGCTCACCATCACCCTGAAGTGTTTATTTGTCCACCAGTTTGGCTTCACTCGTCCCTGGAATGTAAGGTAAAGTCAGGGCTCTCGTGTGTTTTACCCACCCCTGCACCCCCAGGATCTGGCATATAGAGATGCTCATTGAACACTTACTGACATTAAATGAATGAAAAATTGAATGAATGAATGAATGAGCGAGAAGACATGAAAGTTAGCATATAACATTTGTCAGTGACATGACTGTGACAGAGTTGATCAAACAAACAAATGGGCCATAAAGGGAAGCAGTCATCTAATTCCTGGATTGTTTTTATATGCCTTGAAAATGCAAGATTACATTTTGGTCATTCAGATCACGTATATTTAAAAATAGTTAAACTAAATACCTTTCATACAGGAAACCTCATGTTTTACCCCCTTTCCACTTTACAGCTTCATGCGATTCTCCCATATTGTGGCCCATATCTCGTTTCTCACCCCCTCTTCAGGCTTATGCGACAAGCGCTTCACAAACAACGGCAAGTGAATAGTTACGTTTGTCTGTATCTTCGAGAAGCTGTAGATAAATGATGTTTTACACTTTGTTAATAACAGGAAAATTGCTTTCATGACTTCTGTGAAATACTCTAATAGTCACCTCAAAATTAATAGGTATATTTTAAGTAAACTACCAAAGAGTTTCATATGTCATGATATTCAGGTCTTCCTTTATTTTTTGTCAAGTTTATTGAGGCCTAATATAGATACAGTAAAGTTTACCCTTTTTATGTACACAGTTTTATGAATTTTGACAGTGTGCAGATGTAACTACCACTGCATGAAGATACAGAACATTTCCATCAGCCCAAATTTTCCTCTTGCCTCTTGGTAATCAGCCACCTCCCCCATCCTCTGTCTACTACTGATTTGTTTTCTGTCCATATAGTTTTGGTTTTTCCAGAATGGAATTATATATTCTTTAGATTTTTTTTGAAAATGCTGTCAAGATTTATTCCTGTTTCATGCATGGTTGTCCCTGTTTATTGCTAAGTAGTATTCCATTGTATGGCTATATTGTAATTTGTTTCTCCATTTATGTCTTTCTGTGACAACTGCATTTTCAGGTATTATATTCAGAAATATGGTTTTCTGGGAGACATTTTGGGTTTACTAAATAAACACTTATTGAGTCCCCATTGTCTGCCTGTGGATTCTAAGGTGAATAAGATACATTTTTCTTTCGAAGGGAAAATAACAGAGCAGGTGAAAGAACAGAGCATGAGCTTGTTTTTGTTGTTTTTAGAAAGAGGGCAAGTTCTGTTAGACTGTGAAAACTCTCTGAAACATAAGTGCATATTGTATTTAATTGTGTAATTATTTCACGTCTATTTTTTAGTTTTCTTCACACATATTTTATATGTGTTCAACCTTATCGATTGTAATATCCCAAGTAAAGTCTTAAGATGGGATAATACATTGATTAAGAACACCAACTCTAGACCAGAGTAACATGGCCTCAACTGTTGTGGATATTTGTTGTTTTGGATTAGCAGACATTTGATCCTGTCTAAGACATTCATGGCGACACTTAGTCCATAGTTCATATAAATCCCATTTTCCTGCAAGATTCGAACCCCAACCCACCTGCCTAACCCCATGTGCCATTACCAACTAGGCTACCAAGGCAAGAAGGGTTATTATTGGCAGTGCAGCCACAACACAAGTATTGGACCAAGAACACATGATCATATTTTTTCTGATTCACCCTGTAAACCCAACGTAGAAATAAACATTATGAGCTGTTTGAACCAGAAATGTTTTCTTAGGTGTGGAGATTTGGGGCAGGACCAAACATCAAGGACCATTTGGCATGGACATTTAGGGCAGGACCAAATCCCAAGGACCTTAAGGTGCTGACCAGATGTGTTGGTAGACGTTTTGGACAGGACCAAATGTCCTGAAAGGCTTGTTTTGTCTTTCTAGAGCAGCACCCTCTATTCTTCTGGGAAATTCTCCCTTGAACTGTGATGCTCATGGAAGCTGCCATCCCTTGGGCGCCGACTCCTTGAGTCCTGGGCCCCCTTGGCTTCCTACCTTGGCTCTCCTCTTTCTTCCCGCCACATTTGCACTTGGACACCAAACTTCACTGTCTGTTTTGTGACTGATTCACAAATAACATCTAGTTTTTGAATGTTTATTATATGCCAGGAACTTTCCTAAATGTTTTAATGTATTATATCGTTTAGTTGTGAGAACCACACTGTAGTCACAGTGCAGCGACTGCTGATACTTACATGAGGAAGCAGATGTTTAGAAAAGTTTGTGAAACTCACATGGCTAGTATGTGGCAGGGCCAGCTCCCTTCCCTTGCCCAAAGCCACAGGATTGTGGCTTTCAGAAGCCAAAACCCCACTCCTAAATCGGGACCCATCCCGTAGGGCCTCTGGTCTCATGCTCTATAGGTGGGGGAAGGGTATTCAATGTTTTGTTTTACCTCCACTATATTTTACTCCTACTGGCATCATGAGCTCTGTGAGTCTTGTTAAATACTGGGTAGTTTTCGATACTATTTTTAGTTCATTCAGCATTTACCAGAAATCTATAGCCTGTTATCATAGCCTTTGAGGGCCTTCAGTATGACATTTATCTCTTTCAAACTAGATGTGATGCATCTAATCTTAACTGTCTGTTGCTTGGGGGTTTCTTAGAGTCCCTTGTTGCAGATGTTTTCTCTAGGCTCTTATTGCTTTGTTACTTCTCTTTTAAATTATGATGTAACATTTTGTCAGTGACACTGAGTTAATTTCTTTCATTTTGTTTAATCTTTGGTGTACTTCTCTTTTTGTAGCTTAAGTTTGTTGGAAACAGATCTGCTGAACTATTATCCTGCCTAGTACACTGCAATGGACAGATGTTTGTGCCCCCCCCTTCAGTGTTGAAATCCAAACCCCCCAAGGGGGTGGTATTCAGAGGAGGAAGCTGTGGGATGTGACGAGGTCATGAATGGGATTGGCACCCTTCTAAGAAATGCCACTTAGCCCTCTGCCCCGTGAGGTTTCCGTGAAAGAACACCGAGTCTTCCAGTGCCTTGATTTGGAACTTCCCAGCTGCCAGAACAGTGAGAAATAAGTTTATGTTGTGTATAATTGCCCAGTTTATGGTATTTTGTTACAGTAGCCCAAACGAACTAGGACATATACCTGTTCAAACTCTAGGATTCAATTCCTTAGTGAGCTGGGAAATCGATTTGGTGTTTTTTGAGCAGCATTTTTAAAACAGAAAATAGAATAGAAAATATGAGGGTGTATCACACATATTAAGGGTTAATAGTGTTGTGAAACTTCTGCTTCAATTGTGCATGTATGTGTTGAAACGTAAAATGCATTTCTTACTATGAATGGTGTTCCAAAAAGTTTGGGAATGGCTATCCTAAAGGATTCTCCTCTTTGGAATGTACTAAGTTTTATCATAAGGGAAAATCATTTTATCTAAAGAATCAGAGAATAGCCTATAAGTATCCTAGATCTATGTCAACTTACGATATTAAAAGGAATTTCAACTCAGAAAATCATTGACCAGCTTCTATAGAGCACTTAGAACATTTCTTATCCCAAAACATAGTGCATGCAATTTGTGCCCTGACCTCAAAGGTCTCCCCCTGCCCATCCCACATTCCTGGGAGAGGGAATCTCATGAGCCTGGTTTAGAGCAGCTGTTAACCTGGATCCAATCAATAGTGGCAGGGGTGAGGTGAGAGGGAAGGGGTCACATGGTCTAGCACCATTAAGAAGGAGCTAGGGGTGGCGTGGACATTTAAAGATCTTCCTGAATTTGACATCTGAGTGACTATTTTTTTCAATGTTTGTTGGGAATACCCTCATGATGTGTCAAAATTTGTTCATTGGTTCTGTTGCTAGGACCATTCCAATAAAGAGACTTCTGAGGCTAAAAGGAATCATCTGTACTTGATTCAACCCACTCTCAAGAGCTTGAGTGTTGGGGTTTATGCAACTGTTCTGGCCCCACCTAGTCCCTCAGGGGCAGGTCTGAGCATGTCTAAACAGAAGGACTGGAGACAAGTAGCAAGACCCACCAGAAACTGACCCTGGAGCATTGAGGCCTCGGTACAGATTTACTCACCTGGGCCCTGACCTCTGCCCATAAATCCCAACTTCCCATGGATTAGGACTTAAATCTTTCTAGAGATGTCTCAGCCGTATCATTCCCATCTGACAAGCTCTTAGCCATTTTGTCTCTTTTGTTCCTTTTGCGTGCCTACCATACGCCAGGCAATGAGCTAGTTACTAAGGATATATTCACGGATGAAATAGATGTGGTCCCTTTCCTGATAGAGCTTCCTCTCTTCCCCTTTCGACTAGGACTGTATGTATGATAGTTTCAGTTACTCCACATTCTTGCCAATGCATGGTAATGGGGCAGGCCTGGCCTCCCTGCTGCCTCACCGGCTTGCCTCCTCAGTCCCCTGAATCCCCCATGAACTGTTGGACTAATGGGCTGTACAACCTTCAGAGGAACTACAGCATCTAGTCTCTAAATATTAGTCATTTTGGTGGCTCTGTAGTGGTGTTCATTGCAGTTTTAATTTGAATTTTTCGGATGACAATGTGAAGCACTTTTTCATAAGTTTATCCACCATTTGAATATCTTGTTTATGAAATGATGGTTTACATGTTTTGCATATATTTACAGTTTTGTTGTTGATTTTCAGGACTCTGAATATGAATCCTTTGTCAGGTATAGATACTGTAAATATTTTCTCCCATTTGCAGTTTGCCTTTTTACTTTATTTTTCATTTTATTTTTTTATGTTTCAGAGAGAGGGGAAGGGAAGGAGAAAAACATTGGGGTGCAAGAGAAACATTGATCGGTTGCCTCTCACATGAGCCCCAGCCTGGGACCTGGCCAACAACCCAAACATGTGCCCTGACTGGGAACTGAACCAGTGACCTTTCCAGTTTGTGGAATGACGCCCGAACCACTGAGCCACACAGGTCAGGGCACCTTTTTACTTTCTTAATGACATATTTTGGTAAGCTAAGATTTTAAATTTTGATGAAGAAAAATTTATCAGCTTTTTCATTTGTGGCTAATTCCTTTGTGTCCTAAGAACACCAAGCTTTGCCTATGCCAAGGAAGTGTGGTTTTGCCCCTGTGTTTTCTCTCGAACACTTAACTGTTTTACTTTACATTGAGTTGCCAATGCTGGTTCTAAGACTATCATCAGTCACTTGGATATTGCAGTTGTCCCTTAACTTGTCTCCTTGCTTCCATCCTTATTCTCCCTACTGACCCTTCTCAACCCAGATGTCATAGTGACCCTTTAAAAACAAAATTCAGATGTCATTCCTCTGATCAGAAATTCTGGTGACTCCCCACTCTTTCACATAAAAGCCAGATTCCTTGCAGGCACCTCTTCTTACTCTCCTGCTTAGCTTACGACCCCTTCCAGCTCACTCTGCTTCACTCACATTGGCCTTGTTGCTGTTCATAGGTGTGAACCCAGGCCTGTGTGCCTGTTTCCTCTGTCTCAAATGCTCTTCCCAGATATACATATGAAAAATTCCCTCCTTCAAGTCTTTAACTGTCTCTTTCTCAATGATGCTGACCTTATCTGCAATGTTGAAAATTGCACTTGCTCCCCATCTTTGTACTCCCAATCTTCCTAATCCTGCTATTTTTCATAGCACTTAGATCACCTTACATATGTGTGGGTTCTTTATTTCCTTTACTGTTATACTCTGGTTTCTCTTCAGATTGTATAAATCTTTTGCCTTTTTTTTTATCTCCTTTACTATTTATTGCCTATCTTTCTCTACTATAGTGTGATTTTGATCTATTCTATTTGCTGATACTCACAAGCCCATAACACAGAACCTAGAATGTAAAAGGTAATTAATAAATATTGGGTGTATTTGTTTTACTTTTCATTAGTAGGCATTTCTTTTTTATTATTATTATTATTTAAATGAATGTTCAAGTACAGTTTTCGCCCCCTTACTCCCATTCAAGTCATTAGTAGGCATTTCAAATATAAGAAAAGCAGAGAAGACAGTATAATAAACCAACAATGGTCATTTTAATTTAACAGTTATTAGTATTTTATCATTTATTTTTCTATATTTTTTGCTAAAGCATTTCAAATAAATTATAGAGGTCATGATGGCTAATTTCTATACTTCATTATACATCTCTTAAAAATAATGACATCTTTGCCTGACTGGTGTGGCTCAGTGGGTTGGGTGTCATCCTACAAAACACAAGGTCGCCGGTTTGATCCCCTGTCAGGGCACATGCCTGGGCTGGGTTGCAGTTTGGTCCCTGGTCAGGGCGTGTACACGAGGTAACCAACTGATGCTTGTTTCTCACGTGCTCACGTCAGTGCTTCTCTCCTTCCCTTCCCCTCTGTCCAGAAATAAGTAAATAAAAATATTTAAAGAAAAATAAGGATCTATATGTAATAAAATTAATGATAATCCTCTCTCCTTACTTTGCACATCCAATTAGAAGCCAAGTCTTTCTCTTTTCTGTATCTTATTCCCATCTTAGTCCTATATTCATTATCACTGCAATTATAATAATTATTATTATTGTGATTTATTATACTAATAATGATACCTTAATGTGTATCGGGGCTGCTTGGAATTCTTTAGTCATTTAATTCTAACTGGTCTTCTTGGCTGCAGGATGTGCCCAGAGTCCAACTTGCAGTTCGTAGTTTACCTTTAAAAAGTGAATATGCCTTGTGGTATGCCTGTCACATCCTAAACTAACATCCCTGCTCCCAACATCTGCAGTTTTATCCTATTTTTTCTTCCTTATTTTCCCTGTCAATCTGTTACATTATGCCCTTATCTCCCAGTGTTCACACATGCGTAGTCCCTTCCCCTTAAATTCAAACTAAGCCTGTGACTTGCTTCAACCAATAGCATAAAGCAAAAGTGACACTGCTAGTCCAAGGCCTCAACTTTAAGGAGGCCTAGCAGCTTCCATTTTGTGCTACTGGGAGTCTTAAACCTCCCTGCAAGAAGTCTGGCTACCCTGCTGCAGATTCTGCATGGACAGAATCCATGTAGAGAGGAAAAGGCCCTGGAACTACACGGAGAGAGAGGGAAACCCAGCTCAGCTGTCCCAGTGTCCCAGCTGAGCCTAGCACAGATTATGTGGCCATAAGCAAGTTATGAGTTAACTAATTAGGTAAAAAAAAAATAGCCAAATCTCTTCTGAAACACATTAGCCAAGACCTCCCTGCTTTAGGTAGTGTTTCTCAAAGTATGGCCTGGAGACTATCTGTCTCAGAATAACCTGAAGTGTTTATTTGAAAGAGAAATTTTTTAAGCTTTTTAAAAATATATATTTTATTGATTATGCTATTACAGTTGTCCCATTTCCCCCCCGCTTTATTCCCCTTCACTTTGCACACCCCTCCCACCCACATTCCTCCCCTTTAGTTCATGTCCATGTGTCATAAGTTCTTTAACTTCTACATTTCCTATACTATTCTTGCCCTCCCCTGTCTATTTTCTACCTACCATCTATGCTACTTATTCTCTGTACCTTTTCCTCCTCTCTCACCTTCCCACTCCCCTGCTGATAACCCTCCATGCGATCTCCATTTCTGTGGTTCTGATTCCTGTTCTAGTTGTTTGCTTAGTTTGTTTTTGTTTTTGTTTTTGTTTTTGTTTTAGGTGTGGTGGTTAATAAATGAGGTTGCTGTCATTTTACTGTTCATATTTTTTATCTTCTTTTTCTTAGGTAAGTTCCTTTAACATTTCTTAAAATAAGGACTTGGTGATGATGAATTCCTTGAACTGGACCTTATCTGAGAAGCACTTTATCTGCCCTTCCATTCTAAATGAAAGCTTTGCTGGATAGAGCAATCTGGGATGTAGGTCCTTGCCTTTCATGACTTGGAATACTTCTTTCCAGCTCCTTCTTGCCTGCAAAGTCTCTTTTGAGAAATCAGCTGACAGCCTGATGGGAACTCCTTTGTAGGTCATTGTCTCCTTATTTCTTGCTGCTTCTAGGATTCTCTCCTTCATTTTAATCTTGGCTAATGTAATGATGATGTGCCTTGGTGTGTTCCTCCTTGGGTCCAATTTCTTTGGGATTCTCTGAGCTTCCTGGGCTTCCTGGAAGTCTATTTCCTTTGCCAGATTGGAGAAGTTCTCCTTCATTATCTGTTCAAATAAGTTTTCAATTTGTTGCTGTTCCTCTTCTCCTTCTGGTACCCATATGAATCAGATGTTGGAACATTTAAAGATGTCCTGGAGGTTCCTAAGCCTCTCCTCATTTTTTTGAATTCTTGTTTCTTCATTCTGTTCTGGTTGAATATTTCTTTCTTTCTTCTGGTCCACACCATTGATTTGAGTCCCAGTTTCCTTCCCATCACTGTTGGTTCCCTGTACATTTTCCTTTATTTCTCTTAGCATAGCCTTCATTTTTTCATCTAATTTGCTACCATATTCAACCAATTCTGTGAGCATCTTCATTACCAGTGTTTTGAACTGTGCATCTGATAGACTGGCTATCTCTTCATTGCTTAGTTGTATTTTTTCTGAAGTTTTGATCTGTTCTTCCGTTTGGACCATTTTTTTTTTTGTCTTGGTGCGCCAGTTACATATAAGGGGCAGAGCCTTAGCTGTTCACCAGGGTGAGGCAACCCACGTCACTGCTTTGTGACGCTGTATGTGGGGATGGGGTCCGAGAGGGAACAATGGCACTTGCTCTGCTCTCTGCCAGATTTCAGTCACTTCCCCTGCTACCCACAAGCAAACTGGGCCCCTCTGGTGCTGCTTCCTGTGTGGGTGGGTTTGTGTACATTCTAGGACCCTGTGGGCCTCTCCAATGAACTCTCCTGTGTGGCTGGGAGTTTCTCCTGCTGCCACCTCAACCCCCACCAGTGTTTTCAGTCAGAGGTTTGGAGGCTTTATTTCTGCACACTGGATCCCTGGGTTTTGCAGTCTGTCTCACTCCCCAGTTGTTCCTCCCAGTTTATCTGCACAGGAATGTGGGATCACCCACTCTACCAGCTGCCTCCTCGCTGGGTCCACCAGCTGCTGCCTTGCCCGCCCTGGTCCTCCAGCCGTTGCCTTGCCACGAGTCCTTGCCACCTTCATGGACCTCTAAATGTTAGAGTTTCCAGAACTCTGTCTTCCGCTCTCTCTCTATATACTATCCCCCTATGTGATCTCATCTAGTCCTGTTGCTTCAAAGACCTTGATATACTGATGACTTTCAAGTTTATATCTCTAGACCTAAAACTCTCACCTGAGCTCCAGACGTGTATATACAGGTCCCTATTCAACATATCCACTAGGATGTCTAGTAAACATCACAATTTTAACATGGCCAAAACAAAGCTATTGATTTCTATACTGCCCTAAGTCTGCTTCCCCCAGCCTTCCTGTTGCTGGTAAATGATACAAATGAACATTAAGTTTCTCAGGGTACTTCAAAGGAGCCCTCCTTGGCTCTTCTCTTTCCCTCACACAGCACATTTAGTCCGTCAGTACGTATCTACTTTAAAATCAGATTCATTTTGGCTCCATCTTCTAAAATATATCCTGAACCCAACCACTTCACTTCATCTCCACTCTCCTCATCTAAGTCAATGCCACCATCAGCCCTCACCTTTCCCTGGCCTCCCAGCTGCACTCTTGAGCCCTCATTGCCTTTCGTCCATCCACATTCCATCCAGAGTAATCTCTGTAAGGTGTAAGTCAAGTGATATAAATCCTCTGCTTAAAACCGTCTGAAGACTTCCCATTGCAATCAAAACAACCTACACGTGTTGTCAGTGTCTATGACGTCCGCCCGATCTTGCCCTACCTGCCTGTCTGCCCGTGTCTTCCTCCACTCTCCCCCAGGCCCCAGCGCTCCAACCGCTCTGACCTTTTCAGACCCATGAACACACTGAGCCTGTTTCAGGCCATCCCACGTATTTCTCATTCTGCTTGGAAGACTCCTCCGGATCTTCATGTGGTTCTCCTTCTTACCATTTGGGTGGTAAAATATGACCCAAATGTCACTTTTGCAGAGAGACCTCCCCAACCACTGCAACTGAAGTTGCACCATGTCTCGCCCAGTCACCTGCATCGCAATATCCTGTTACAACTTCATAACACTTATCAGTACCCGAAGTTCAAGTTCGTGCTCATTTCCTTTTTATATGTGACACCAGAACGTAAACTCCTTGGGGACACTGTTACTGTCTGTGTTCTTCACAGCTGATTTTTCTAGTACCTAGCACATTGTAGGTTTCAAAATACATACATGGTAAATGTGCATTTAAATTGGCTCTTATTTTAGAAGTAGGTTGAGAGAAGGTAGGGAGAGGCATGAAAACCCTCTTTGATACGGGACATAAAGTGTTCAGCTGACAGAAGCAGGTAGGGATTTCAGAAGGGTAATGAGTCATTCCAGACTCTCTTCAAGTGTTTTTTTTTCTTTAAAGAAATTAATAGTTGAAAGTTTTGTTGTTTCAGTTATAATGAACACTCCTTAAAAAGTAATTTTATGGGACAAAGAATTTGATTTTTTTATCCGATTAGATAGCATCGGCTTTAAAAATACCAATGTCACATTTGTTATACTTCTGGCCTAATATTAATTTCCCTTAATCCATTGTTTTGTTTTTGTTTTTGTTTTCTTCCCTCTCTTTAGAGGGTCTGCTATATCTGGCCCTGACAACACAGGACCAGTTTAGGAAAAGACAAATGTCAATGCTTTCTGTCACCATGTCCTTTCATTATAGCCTTAAGTGAGTCCTTTTCATGTCCAATGTCCACACTTCTCTGTTTCCCATCATAAAGTCTTGGTGTTTTGCAAGAATTTAATTCATGTTTCAATATCCATGCTTCTATCTCTCTTTTCCATTGGCAAGTCTATGTCTTTTGCAAGAATTAAATAGGCATAATTTTCTTGTATGTGTTTTTTGTTTTCTACATTTGAACAAAAAGTTGTATTCAACTTTATATTTTGGCTGCAAAATTTATTTTCTGATTCAACTTTTTACTGTTTTCTTAAGATGACGTTCTAACATTTTTTCATTAGTTTATTTCTATTGGTTCACGTATACTCCTCCTCCACAGTGTTGCTGTGAGCTAGATGTGAATTTATAAAGGTGATGAAAAGAGTAATTAAACAAGAAACTGCTGACAGATGAAAATACTGCAAATTATTTGTCCTTAGAGAAATGCATGAATGTACACAGCAACACAGACTTTGGAAGCCAGACAAGACTGCTGGACATGCTGAACTAGTTCTTGTCCATTCCAAAAATGGAAAGCAACATGTGTGATTCATTCCTGAGGCATTTTAGAATGCCAAATGTGTTTCCATGTGCTATAGCATGTCAATAATTCCATGAGGGCTTTTGACTTGCTTTTTGGGGAAAATCTTTGTGTTTACAAGTGTGGCTAAAGAGCCAGAATGGACATCAACATGCAACAGCAACTGGTCAGATACACACCTATAGGGCCCTTGTACCTGGCCTCACAAAGGGATTTTAAGACCAAGAGCGCTAAGAAATTAAACATTGATGATCTGGCTAGTGTGGCTCAGTGGACTGAGTGCTGGCCTGCAAACCAAAAGGTCACTGGTAAAATCCCAGTCAGGGCACATGCTTGGGTTGTGGGGCCAGTTCCCTGGTTGGGGGTGTGCAAGAGGCAACCCATTGATGTAGCTCTCTCACACTGATGTTTTCCTTAATTTCTCCCTCCTTCCACTCTCTCTAATAGCAAATAAATAAAATCTTAAAAAAAAAGAAATTAAACATTGCTGAACTGTCTTTTACTCTGCACCTTATCTGAAATCTTGATTAGAGAGCTTATTTTCAGAGTTGCCCACATTTGGTCAACCACGTGTGAGAGAGGAAGGAACACAATATCACTCTGAACGTGTGACCATGGTTGTTCTCTCTTGTTGAGCAGCAGTTGGGGGCTGGGAATTTCCCTGATCTGTTTTCTCCCTTTCAAGCAGATCTAGATGTAAACTATTTCTAGGCTAAATATTGATTTAATTAATTCTTGTAAATCTCCAAAGAAGATTCCACAGCTTGCTTTAGGATGCAGCAATTCTCACTCAATCCCACCAAATTTAACCATTTTCTCAGGCTGTGCTTTGGGGTTTTTGAGTATGTAGATGATAAGATCCGTGGTATTTGGCTCTAAGTTCCCATTCTTTTTTTTGGTAAGGACACCTGACTTTCTAAGTTTCTCTCATGTACATGGGCCCCAAGTGGTCTCATGGGCCCTGAGGACTTTCTTCTTGCCCCTGCAGGATCAGCCTCCTGCTGGGGCTCCAGCCCAGACTTCAGCAGTCTCTCCTAGTCCCATGGGGGCTCTGCTCAAAATTGGTAGGGTTCCCACACCTTCCTTCTGGTGATTAATACAGCATTTTAGCTGTAAACTAGTCTTCAGGCTAATGCAATTTAAGCCTTTTTATCGTCAGTTGCACTAGTCTTTTTGTTAAGGACTTTAAAACAAGTTTCTTCAGAGACAAGGCCAAAGAAGCTTTCATTGGTGTCATAATAAGTAATTCCTCACAGGCAGATGGCTGCATCGCTTAGTTTTCTACCCTCAGATGAATTCCCTGCCCTCCCTGGCAGCCCCATCTTCCCCTCCCCGCACCCCCGCCCTCCGCCAAATTGTTAGAAAAAGTCTCTTTCTTGTTATATGGTTTAGGAAGTAAAATCATGGTATTCTAGGGGATTGACCAGTCCCAAATTCTTGTTATTTTTTCCAAGAGGCTTTGAGAGCCTCATACAAATAATATCCTCTTGCTCTGATATCTTACAAAGCATCACTTTCCAAAGCAAATGTATAGCTTATTCATCTTTCTTTCCCCCAGTTTGACCAAGATAGGACCATACAATGTTTTTAACACTTTCCCAAGCTTGATGGAATTCCCAGAGAGCAGCAAGTTACATATCTCTGCCTTACTCTACACAGTGGTGTGGCCTCAGCCTCCTCTTTCCACTAAGTCTCCATTTCCTACAGTCGTTCTACCCTCATCCAACTCCTACACACACACACACACACACGGTTTGTGGCCCTTAGGTATAAATTATTTAACAAAGATGGAAAAATGTGTGCAGAATAGGCAACACTTTCAAGTCAACATTTAGAACTTTTTTCTTATTGCCAATTAATTGCACACAAAACAGGATTTTAGGTTTGCCATCACCATAATCCAAGCCCTGTCATTTCTTGCCTGGACACCTGAAACAATTTCCATACTTCTACTCTTCCTACCTCTAATGCTATCCACACAATATCCATTGTTCTTTTAAAATGATGTCATGTCACTTCCTTGTTTAAAATCTTTAGATGGCTGCCAATTTGACATAAAACAGAATCCAAACTGCACACTCTGCCCTCCAAGATCCTGACGGCCCGCCTCTTCAAACTCATCTCGTGCACTCTCCCCTCACTGACTCTGCCCAAGTGGCACCAGTCCTCTGTCAGTTGCTAGGATCTAAAAAGCTATATCCTGATTAGGACCTTTGTGCTTGCTGTTCCACTGTCTGGCAAGGCTGCACTAGTTCAGTCCATAGCTGGATCCTTCTCGTTCTTCAGGTTTCAGATTAAATGTCACATTCCCAGATGGACCTTTCCTGACGACTCTATCGTAATAATAATGATTTTTACATCACTACTACTTTTACAGTAATAGTAACAGTAGTATAACAAATAATAACAGATAAGAAGAATAGTAGGTCACCCCTATTATTCTCTATCATTGAACTTTATTTCCTTCAAAACTTAGTTGTATTCTATTTGTTTGTTTGTTATCTGTCTCCTCATCTTGGATGGTGGCTTCTCAGCAGTACCAGCACTGTTTGTCGTGTTCACTGTTGGGTCCCCGTATCCTGGTGTAGTGGCTAGCATATATATTAGGCAATTAGTAAATGCTTACTGAAGAAATAAAGTTTTAGGGTTAGAAAGTGATTCAGGAGTCAGTTAATCTTGTCCCTGACTCCAATCCATGGCTTCACTTTCAGCCTTCTCTGACGCAGAGGTTATTTAAATAGTAGTGTTTGTGCTGGCGGACAAAAAAAAAAAGGGCAGAGGGAAGGAGTTGTTCCCTTTTCCTAATTGGTTTTGCCTTATTTGTTCTGACATCAGCTTTGCTTCTTACCACAAAGACAAATAGTCATATGAGTCATTTATTCTTAGACGAGCAGTTAATCATGTGGCCGCCCTTTCGTTGGGGGTGGGGGCAGGGGCGCATTACAGTTGAGTGGATTCTTGATTAATGTTCACCTATTTGTCCATGGAATCCTAAAGGTTTTATCTCACCTAATTAGCCCTAATCAAGTATTTTCCAAACCATGGGCTTTGACTCATTAGTGAGTAATGAAATATATTTATTACATCACAATCAGCATTTGAAAAAATAAATCAGAAAATGTGAGTGTATTTCCCGTTGTAAAGATAAGTACTATCTGGTGAAACTTTTGTTTCAGTCATCAGTCACTGCATGTGTGTGTGTACTGTGTCTCAATGTCAAATGTATTTCTTATTGTGGAAAAGAACAACAACTAAAAGTCTGGAAACCATTATGTAAAAGTACATCGAGTGTCTTACAGTGAACAGAGGCCATCTGATGGTCCTAGGACAGCATTTGGGTTGACCTCCTGGAACCTCCTTAGCCAGAGCTCTGAGGCTCTTCAGGATTGGGGTGGATGAGAGTAATAATTCTGCCATACTTTAAAAAAAAACTCACCAGAGGATATGTTCACTGATTTCAGAGAGAGAGGGAGGGAGAGAAAGAGAAACATCAATGTGAGAGAGAAACATCGATTGGCTGCCAACCGTACATGCCCAGACTGGGGACTGACCCACAGCCATCTTTGTGTATGGGGCATCGCTCTAAACAATTGGGGCACCCACCCAGCCAGGGCTCTGCCATACTTCTTAATGAAAGCACTATCCACCTTGTTGCCTGAAAACACTTAGAAAATTTTCTAATGTAAGCATGGGGAGTACATCAGTTTTTTGAAATAATCTACAAATACATTATTATTTTCATTATTAGTTATCTATTACTTTTCTTCTCTATTCCTATATCAAAATAACTTTGGCCCAACAGATTAGAGCCAAAATGGCCAGGAGTCTGGTAAGAGTTGGCGTGGAGGGGAAATGAGGGGAAGAGGTCCAAAATTCAGGCCCCAAAAGAACATTGTGGGTCTTCCTTTTTGTGCCAATTTTGTTCTCATGGCTTCTCCTTTTACAATGAAATAGAAGGTAGGATCATCCACTGCAAGTGAGGGTCGGAGGAGGTTCTGAAGGTTTGAGTAGTGGAGAGGCACGATTTAGTGGGACCAAGAATGGATTAAGGAAATGCAGCATGAGTGTGGGTAGCCAAGGGATGTGTATTGAAAAGTGGGCCAGCTGGGGGATGCAGGCATGCAGTAGTCAGAGAGTCAGTTTTACCACAGATGAAAGGAAAGTTCTGCTTAGGGAGAGTAAACAGCATAAACAATATCTGAGTACTTGGAATTACGTGATATGTAAATATACGTTAAAAATCTTTTG
>PVIA01011877.1:0-40888 GCA_004024845.1 Tonatia bakeri
GTTAGTTTTTAACGTATTTAGGATGTTGGCAGGACTTACAGGTGGAGATACTTATACGTGTTAATTGCACTCCTTTTTGGATCCCCAAAGTGAACTTTGGATTAGTTTTAATTAATTTGTATTTTTAGGGAGGTGGAATATTTTATTTTTAGAGAGTTGAAAACACTCTTGTTCTAGTGATGTTAATAATTGTATTTTGACCACTTACATGTACAGCATTCCAAATTTTTAAAATGTTAACTTTCTTTTTTTTAGAACCTCAGTATCTGTACACTTGATGGAATGGTCCCCTGATGGTGAATATTTTGCTACAGCTGGAAAGGTAAAGGACTAGACAAAACATAAACAAAAGAAACAATTAAAAATGTTGTTATTCATTCTTATTTTCAGTTTTTTTCATCTGTAAAATTGGAATAATCTTACTCTGCAAAGCTGGCCTGAGGAATAGTGATAAATTTGTATATAAGATCAGGTATGTTTCCCATAGGTAGTAGGCACTTGGGAAATAATGGCTATTATTATTCTTATTTGAACTTTTAGAAAAAGTCTTTTTTAAAAAAATTAATTACATTTCGCCCTGGCTGGCATAGCTCAGTGGATTGAGCACGGGCTGCGAACCAAAGCATCGCAGGTACGATTCCCAGTCAGGGCACATGCCTGGGTTGCAGGCCACAGCCCCCAGCAACTGCACATTGATGTTTCTCTCTCTCTCTCTCTTTCTCCCTCCCTTCCCTCTCTAAAAATAAATAAATAAAATCTAAAAAAATTTAATTTTGTTTCAAGATATCATACATTCATAATTTAAAAAGTAAAACAGTACCACTGGAATCACAATGGAAAGAAGCACTCCCTTCTTCCTGGAAGTATCAAATTGCATATTTTGGTACTTCCTTCCATGTTTCAATAACTTGGTTTTGCTCCAATTCCTTCATTCTTTTTCGTTTATGTTTAGGAATCATCTCCTTTCTTCCCACCGAGGGAGCCGAGACTTCAGTTCCTTAGCTGACGATTCCAGCCCAACTCTACCTCTAGTGCATACACACACCTCTCCTCCTCCTCATGTGTTCCTGTTGTAGATAGCGCATAGTTTTCTATAAATCAGTGTTCATCGTCCACATTATTGATCGTGCAATATATTCTTCACAGAATAATTACTCTGGTGTGAATAATCACTTTGTTTTTCTATTTGCTTAGTTTTCTTTATAGCTGATTCATCTCCTAGGCAGTTTTTGAATCTTCTCTCATTTCCAGTCTCACGTAGGAAGTATCTTGGAGATGTGTGTTCCCTTTGCTCCATTTGGCTTTAGTTGCTCTCTGAGTATAAAGTAGCAGAGCTGTAATTTTGTGATTTTCTTTTAGTGATCTCAGGAGATTATCTTTGCCTAAATTCCCAGTTTTGTAGCTTCATTTATTTTCCTCTTTCCTTGCTTTGATGGGGATATCATCTAGTAGTTTCCTTACAAATGCTGAATGGGAGAAAACATTTTGAGGACTTACAAATGTGAACAAAATATATCTTCTGCTTTTATAGCTTGATATGGCTGGGCAGAGAATTGGGTTGAAAATATTTTTTCCCCTCAGAATATTTTAAGTCATGGTTCTATTGCCTTTTAGCTTCCAGTGTTGCCATTTGAAGAGTAGAATGCCATTGTGACCATACTCCCCCATCTTCAGCTTGTAGAGGTTTTAAGACTCTTCCCCTATCCCTGATGTTCTGAAATTTCATGATGATGCCATGGTATGGGAAGTCCTCTGTAAATATTTTAGAATATACCTTAAGGAATAATGGCTTTTTTGGTGCAGATAATAGGTGGGCCTGTTCAATCTGAAAGTTCATGTCCTTCAGTTCAGGGAGATTATTTTATATTATTTCTTTTGTGTCATTTCCTTTCTTTCCTGTCATCTTTTCTCTTGGATCTCCCCTTAATCAGATGTGAATCCTTCCATACTGATCCCCTGATTTACATTTTTCCCTTCCCCCATTTTGTATCTTTTCATCTTTTAATTAAAAATTATTTTCATTTCTTTATGTTTTTGTTTAATTTCTGAGGGATTTTTCATCTTCTACTCTGGAATAATTATTTCCTACTATTTTTAATTTTCAAGAGTTTTTTTCCTTATACTGTGAATACTCCTTTTCCAATTATAAATATTTCATAAATATATAAGATAATAATTAAATATACATGTCCCTATTATCCAATTTGAGACAAAGAACATAAAACTAATAGGTTCCTTATCTTCCTGCTTGCATTTCTTTCTTCCCCTCCCACTCAGGCAACCAGAATCCCAAATTTTATGTTTTATTTCATTATCTTTTTTTAATAGTGTCTTATGTATGAATTCTCAAATATAATGTTTAGTTTTGCATAGTTTTGAACTTATAAAAATGACACCATACAGTTTTTGAAATACAGCTTTAAGATAGTAAAGATATATTTGTGATAATAGCCATGATGTACTTTTATATTAATGTATTCAGTAACAAAAAAATTACATTTAAAAATCACAGTTTAAAGTTAAATTGTATTGTTGTTAGGGAATTAAAGCTTCCATATTACACTTTATAAGATGAGGATAGGTGTTCTAAGAACACCAGGATTCACCCAAGGCCTTTGAGTTAATCTCTAGCTGTAGAGCACTCGTCTGTTTTGTGGCTGAATGATTACTTGGCAGAGAGGTAGTTGCTCAACAGTTGATGACATCACAAACAGAAAGAATCTACAACATTACAGACAGACTATAATTGTACAGCAGTTTAGCAGTAAACTAAGTGATAACTCACAGTTTTGAAGTACTGAAGAGGGTACAAACTATTTTGAGATGCCTGCAGAACTATAATGTCATCCTAAGACACCTGTGATTTTTATTAGAAATAAAGTCACAAGTATAGCTCATATTACTTTGGCTTATATCATAACTGAAGTTTAGCATTAGTAATTTCGTAATTAGCAGTTACAAAACTAGAAAAGTAATTGTTTTTTTCCCCTCTCAAAGTCATGGTAATTTTGAGTCTTAGTTTCCTGATTTTTGAAGAAGCAGACCCTGAAACAAAGATTCAGGTATAAGTAATTAACTTGAGGAATTATCACAAAGAAATATCCTGGATTTGAGGCTGGGAGGTGAGGGTGCTTTGTAAAGGGTATGTTGTCATGCAGGTGATTAATAAGCTTAGATCTCTGGGTAACTCTGGGAGCCAGTGTTCCTCACAACATTATGTTCCTCACACATGTCCTTCACACACATGAGTCATTGGTGGAGCGCTGGTGGGGCAGCACGTTAGTTCTCAGCACTCACACAACTAGAAAAAAGCTCATGCAAAGGTATGTAGATGCTTTCAGTTAGAACTAAAATGCTAAGGCATGAGAGGATACAGTTATTGTATTTTATATGTTGTATTTTGTCCACTGGCCGCATGTCTTTACCATCTCCACTGTTATAATCTGGTTGAAGCCACTATCATTTATCACTTGTCTTATTGTGTTACATTCTTAATTGGTGTCCCAACTTTAGCTGTGTTCCTATACAGTGTATTTTCAAACCATCAACTGAAGTGATCTTTTTAAAATATAAGTCAGGGCCACCGTTCAAGATGGCGGTATAGGTAAACATGGCTTGCCTCCTTGCACAACCACATCGAAATTAAAACTAAACTACAGAACAACCATTACTCAGTTATTCAGAACCACTAGATATGGAGCTGAACGGAAGTCCTACAACTACGGAATTAAAAAAGAAACCACATCGAGACTGGTAGGAGGGTTGGAGACACAGACTGGGCTGGTCCCACACTCACATGTGGTAGGTTAAAATCAGGGGGATATCTTGGGAGCAAGGGGTCCCAGTCCCACACCAGGCTGCCCCCAGCCCAGGGTTCCAGTGCCAGGAAGATAAGTCCCAATAACTTCTGGCTGTAAAAACACATGGGGATTGAGGCTGTGGAAGACAGATTGCCAGAGTCCCAAGCAGTTCCTCTTAAAGGGCCAGGACACAGACTTACCTGGACTTACTCCCTCTGAGCTGTAATATAGGAGCAGAAGATTGAAAGGCACCAGAGGCACATGGGGAGGAACTGAAGTGTGTGTTATCAGGGTGAGAGTTGGGGGACAGCTTCCTTACAGATGTAAGTGCTGGCAGAAGCCAGTGTTTCTTTTATGAGCCCTCCTGCAACTGACTGGGCAGGTGGGCATCACATTAAGACTCCATCAACCTGGCTCACACTGTTGCCCCACCCTGGTGATTCCCCAAATCTTCACCCCACCCAACTTTTGGGCCCACCCAAGATGTTTCTAGTGGCTTTTCCATGTGAATGGCTTGTCTTGCCTCATGCTTCAGATTCTCTTAAATTCTCTTGAACAAGCAGCATCTGGCCTCAGTGAGCCCTGTGCCTATTGCTAAGTGGCCCCAGGCCTGGCACTAGCAGTAGCTGGCCTTGGGTCACAGCTTGGACTTGCTTGGGTACCTCCAAGCCCAGCACAAGTAGCAGCCAACTGCAGATTGTTGTATAGCTTATGCCAGGCGGCTCTGGACAGAACATAGGAGGTGGCTGACCTTGGCCTGTGCCTCCATGGAGGGCCAAGAGCCTGTGCACTCAGTGGACAGCTGCAGACCATGTCAGAGCACCATCATCCAACCACCTCCATAAGTGACACACTCAAGGGGCAGACTCAGTGGGCACCAGAGCCCTGCTGAAGTAAGTCCTGCTCTGAGGAGTTGGCCCCTGCATAGCTGATCCTCGATGGTGGTTGGAGGTTGGTGGTCAGTGGTGACAGCCAGTCACTGGAGCTGATTGGCCTGGGTAAGTCACTCCCAGTGACCTGCCAATAGCAATCAAGGCTCAACTGTAAGAGGGGGGTGTACACAGCTCACATGGTGGGCGCACCTTGAGTACCCAGCTTGGGTGATAGGGGAGGCTGTGCCACTGGACCCTACAGGTCCTGTAGAGACCACTTACTACATTAGGCCACTCCTCAAAGCCAGGCAGTTGTAGCAGCTCTAGCTAATAACAGAAACACACAGGGAGGCTGCCAAAATGAGGAGACAAAGAAGCATGACCCAAATGAAAGAACAGAACAAAACTCCAGAATAAACCTAAACAAAATGGAGACTAGCAATCAACTAGATGCAGAGTTCAAAATACTGGTTATAAGGGTGAAAAAACAATTTACAGGGGTCAACAGTAGAGTGGATGATGCCTAGAATCAATCAGTGATATAGAATCAGCAAAAAGCACCCAATCAGAACAACAAGAAGAAAAAAGAATCCAAAAAAAGTGAGCATAGTATAAGTGGCCTCTAGGACAACTTTAAGCGTACCAACATTCTCACCATGGGGGTGCCAGGAGGAGAGAAAGCAAGAAATGAACATTTGAAAAAATAATAAAAGAAAACTTCCTTAATTTGGTGAAGGAGACAGACATGCAAGTCCAGGAAGCACAGGGAGTCCCATTCAAGATGGACACCAAGAGGCCCACACCATGGCACATTACAATTAAAATGCCAAAGGTTAAAGATAATCTTAAAAGCAAGAGAAAAGCAGTTAGTTACCTACAAGGGTAGCTCCTATAAGAATGTCAGCTGATTTCTCTAAAGAAACTTTGCAGGCTAGAAGGGATTAGCAAGAAATATTCAAAGTGATGAAAAGAAAGAACCTACAACCAAGATTACTCTAGCCAGCAAAGCTATTGTTTAGACTCAAAGTACAAATAAAGAGCTTCCCACACAAGAAAGAGCTAAAGGAATTCATTTCCTCCAAACTAGTGTTATATGAAATGTTAAAAGTGTCGTTTTTGAGAAGAACAAGATAAAAAATACGAACAATAAAATGGGAGTAAATACGTGTCTATAATTGAATCTAAAAAACAAAATAAATGAACAGGAACAAAAAGAATCACAGATAACAGAACATTTTGATGGTTGCCAGATAGATGGAGGGTCGGGGGATGGGCAAAAAAGGTGAAGGGATTAAGAAGTACAGATTGGTAGTTACAGAATAATCCTGGGGATGTAAAGTACAGTATAGGGAATATAGTAGCCAAAGATACATATGCATGTCCCATGGACAGTGGTGTGGGGATTGCCTGAGGGAATGGGGGGTCTGGATGGAGGGAGCCAAAAGGGGAAAAATGGAAACGACTGTAATAGCATAAACAATAAAATGTAATTTAAATTCAAAACAGTTGCCCTGGCTGGCATGACTCAGTGGGTTGAACTTCGGCTAGCAAATCAAAAAGTCACTGGTTTGATTCCCAGTCAGACCACATGCCTGGGTTGAAGGCCAGGTCACCAGTTTGGGGCAGGTGAGAGAAAACGGAATGATTTTTCTCTCCCACTCTTTCTCCCTCCATTCCCCTCTCTAAAAGTAAGGGAAAATCTTTAAAAAAATAAAAAAAAAACATGTCAAATCATGTCATGCCTCAGTTCAGAACTGTGAAAAGGTTTCCCATTTCATTTAGTAGAATTTTGCCGAAGTCTTTCTGATGGCTTACCAGGACCCATACTTAAACCATAGCTCCCATTGCTTCTTTAACCGTATCTCCTGTTACTTGGCTAGAAAGGATAGGCTTACCTATTTGGCATAAATTAAAATATAAGCTAACCACTTTTAGAGTCATAGGATTCTAGTGATCTTAGAGGTCATAGAAAGAGCTAACCAGCTGGCCAGGGGTTCCCTTATATATTCTTAATGTTTTTGATGATCTCCCTCTGCTTACCTCAGCTGTGTATCCAGCTGGCTGAACTTTGAGACTATTTTAGGATATCTGTTGACAAGGTCATTTGGTGCTTTAAAAACAATAATTACTCATGAAAGATGAACAGTATTCATTGAACATCCTTTGAATATTTGAACTTTTGTCCTTAACGAGTCTGAAAGATGCCTTTGTACTTCAAACAGAAATAAGTAATGAGACTAAAAGCACATTCTCTCGCATGGACAACCGGATTGTAAGTGCCTTAGAGGCAGGTCTGTTTGCGTGCTCCGTCTCCTCTCTGAGTTTTTATTGCACACAGCCTTAAGGATTGATTATTGATATTCTTTTTCACTCTATTAGTCATGTTTACCTAAGCTTCTTATATTCAGTTCTCCTAAGAGCTAAGTGTTTCATAGTTCTTACGAAAAGATAAGAATGCCTTACTGGTAAAGATCCTTTGGGGGTTCATAAAATGTGTCATGGATTTAAAAAGCTTATTTCCTCACTTTTTTTTTGTTAAGATACCATATCTAATTAAGATCTTCCTGATAAAAAGAACAGAAATTAATTTTATAATGTTGGCATTCCTCCCCTCCATCTGTTCTGCTTCTGTTAATAAAGTCAAGTTTGTCTGACTTGATGAGACAGATGGTAACTGTGGCCTGCCACTAGAAGGCATTTCCCACCGCCTCTGCTACACATGGCAGGGTTTCAGTTCATGTTGTGGGACTCAAACCCAGCTCCCTTCAGGATTTGGAGTCTCACTGAGCACTTTCAGTGGTGATTTTTATAAGTGTGGTATATTAAATTTTTCTTGGGCCTAAGAGTATTTTAACTTTTTTCTGAGCTTAAAGTTTTACTTAGGAAGAAACCTTTTATCCCCACAAGATATATGATTAAATCTTTGTATCAAGAATTATTTTGGGGTCAGTTTGATTGCTAGGTGTTTATTTAAATTCAGTTTATGTTACAAAGTTTATATCTGAACACTTTCTGTAATAGGTTATTTTGTAAAATTTGAAAGATATTTAAAATATTGTTTGCTCCAAAAACATTTCTCTTTAACAGAGGATTACCCTTTTCAGTGAAAAACTGGATTTTTAAGAGCTAGGATGAGAAGAATTTTGGGGTAGGGTGATTTTATCAGAAGGGGAAGGAGAAGGCCACAGAATGTTCCTGGAAGTTTTTCCTCCTCAACTGCTTCTCTAGTCTTAGATTGTGTTTTGGTTATTTCAGGAAAGGTTATCAACCTTTTCCTCCTTAAAAAGTAACATCTTTACTTTTTAAAAAATACAATATGTGTTTATTATAAAAAACATGCAGAGAAAATGAAAACCTCTACCAAATGAAGCCCTACACCCAGTAGAAAAAACGGCCACTGTTTTTTATTTAGTGTATATTTTTTCAGACTTTTTGATGCCTTTGTAAACCAGATAGAAGTGTGTATGTGTGGACACACGTACTGCAACAAAATCATATTCTTTAATATGGTTTCTTCACTTAATATAGCATATATACATAGATTGCAGTATCAGTATATCTGTATTCTAAAAGTGATACAGTTTTCCATTATATGAATCAACATACCACATTCTAACTTAACCAGACAACTTACTGATGAACATTAAGGTTCCAATTTTTTCTATTGCTATTAAAAAAGAACATCCTGATACATTAATCATGTGCTATTTCCTTTTTATAGTTAACTTCATTGAGGTGAAATGAACATACAATGTATTTTTAAGTGTGAAGTTACATGAGTTTTGACAAATTTATAGACCCACATAATTACCACTGCCATCAAGTTATAGGCCATTTCAGTCATCTCAGGTTTCCTTTAACCTCTTCCCAACTAACTCTCACGTTCATCCCTTGTACCAGATCGTAACTACTCTGCTTTCTGTCCTTGTTGAATGGATTTGTCTTTCTAGAGTTTCATATGAATGAAATGGTATAGTATATACTTTTTTGTGTGTGGCTTCTTGCACTTACTGTAATGTTTTTGAGATTCATCTGTGGTCTGTGTGTCAGTACTTTTTATTGCTGAGTTATAGTCCATTATATGGGTATATCACAATGAGTGTACATTATTTTCCTTTTTAAAAATATTTTTTAAATTTATTTTTAGAAAGGGAGAGAAACATCAGTCAGTTGCCTCTTGCATGCACCCCAACTGGGGACTGGCCTGTAACCCAGGCATGTGCCTTGACTGGGAACTGAACCAGCGATCTTTTGTTTTGCAGAACAATGCTCAACCAACTGAGCCATGCCGGTCAGGGCCCCATTTACCTTTTTTTTTTTTTTAAATTATTGATTTTAGAGAGAGAGTGAGCAAGGGAGAGAGACAGACAGACAGAAAGAGATAGAGAAACATTGATTTGTTGTTCCACTTATTTATGTACAAGATGGGGGCCAAAAAAGCTGGAATTATCTTCTGGAGGGTGGGCCCCATGTATTACAGGCTTCCCCTGGTAGATGAGTGTTTTAGGAACCCATCTGTATCAGTATACCAGCTGGCATTGTGAGAGGCTGCATTCTGTGAATTTCTTTGAAGATTCTTTAAACACATTTGCCTGTTTCATAATGCATGATTTACAGGGCACTTGCCCACAGTACACTGAATGTTAGCGGTGTTTGACCAAAAATGGCATAACCCCCGTGCCCCACCCTCCCTTTTCATCTGATATTGGCCCAAGTGACTTTTGTTTTGTTTCCTAAGATGAAAAAAGCCCTCAAAGGGGAACATTTTGCCAGTGTGCAAGAGGTGAAACAAAAATGGCAGAAGCACTAAAAGGCATCAAAATCGACATGTTCAGAAGCTTTTGAGCAGTGGAAAAAATGATTTGATAGGTGTATTGCATCAAATAGAGAGTACTTAAAAGGTGACTGAAGTTTAAACATGTAAAAATACATACACAATTTTTTAATAAATAAATTCCAGTTCTGGGGGATTCCCCCTTATATTTGTTAGTTGCTTCTTTTATGTGTCCTTCCTGATCAGGGATCAAACCCACAATCTTGGCATGTCAGTACAATGCTCTAACCTACTGACTGCCTGGCCAGAACTGTCTGTTCACCTTTTGATGGACACTTGGGTTGTTTGGAGTTTTAGGCTAAAAGGAATAAAGCTACTATGGCCATTTACTTGGAAGTCTTTTTGTAGACATTTATTTTCATTTTTAATGGGCAAAAAAATACCTGATGGTCATATGGTACTTTACAAAAAAGTGCCAAACCCTTGTAAAGTTATGTCATTTACATGCCCACCAGCAACTGAATAATTTAATTACTGTACTCTCTTGCCAACATTTGGTATCATTGGCCTTTTTAACATTAGCCATTCCACCGTTGCGTCTTCATGTGGTTTTAGTATGCATTTCCCTGATTTTCCAGTGATGTTGAGCATGTGCTTATTGGCTTTTTGTATAATTTCTTTTGTAAAATGTTTATTTTATCTTTTGCCCATTTATAAAACTTGGGTTTCCTCATTATTATTGGGTTGTAAGAGTTTTTTGGTATATTTTTCTGTAATTGAAAGATCAGTGCATTGCAGATGTTTTCTTTGTAACTCGCCTTCTTATTTTTTTTTAACAGTGTGTTTGTCATACAGAAGTTTAATTTTGAAGAGGTCTGCCTTACCAATTTTTTTTGTGTTGGTTTATGCATTTTGTGTCCTACATCTAAGAAATCTTTGTATACCTCAGAGTCACAAAGATATTATATTATGCTTTTTTTAGAATCTTTATAGTTTTGAGTTTTACATTTTGAAATAGTGTTTTTTTGTATTTGATTTGAAGTTAATTTTTTCCCAAACGGGTATCAAGATACTAGAGTGGCATTCTCGATTGAATTTCCTTCAACTTTGTTGAAAATCAACTTTTTATACGTGTGTGGATCTGTTCTGGCCTTTCTGTTGTTCCATTGATCTCTTTATCTATCCTCATGCTAATAATATGCTGTCTTGATTACTGTAGCTTTGTGGTAAGTTTTGAAATTGAGTAGTGTAAGTCCTATAACTTTGTTCTGTTTTTCCAAATATCTTTGGTATATCAGTCCTTGGATTTACATACAGATTTTAGAATAAGTTGTCAGTTTCTATGAGAAAGCCTACTGTGATTTTTATGTTTACATTGAATCTTTATAGATCAGTTGGGGAAGGATTGACATCAGTAACATTTGGCCTTTAGATCCATATTTATTAAAATATTTTATTTATTTATTTATTTATTTGAGGAGAAAGAGAGAGAAACATCAATGTGAGAGAGAAACTTTGATCGGTTGCCCCTTGTACATGCCCCCTGTACATGCCCCCACTGGGGACAAAACCAGAAACCTGGGCGTGCGCCCTGACCTGAAATTATACCAGCGACCTTTTGCTTTGCGGGATGACAACTACACACCAGTCAGGGCCAGATCTGTATTTATTTAGATCTTCTTTCTCTTAGTAATGTTCAGTTTTTACTGCATATGTTTTGTACATAAATTACTAAGTTTATCTTTCTAATGTAAAATGTATTTAAACAAATTACATTTCCAGTTATTCTAACAAAGAAAGATAATTTATATTTGAATTTTGATCTTTAGTCTTGTGACTTGATCAGTTTTAGCTTTTTTTAATGGACTTCTTAGGATTTTATGAATAAAGACAATTTTAATTCTTCCTTTCTAATATCTATGCCTTCTATTTTTTCCCTTTACCTGATTTATTTCATGTTCTTAAGACCTCTACTATAATATTGAATAGAATTGATGGGAGCAAATATCCTTGTATTGCTCCCATTTTATGGGAAAAGCATTCAGTCTTTCACACTTATCTGCTAAGTTGTAGGTTTATTGTAGATGTTCTTGAACAAGTTGATGATGTTCTTTTCAATTGTACGTTTGCTGAGAACTTTTTTCTTTCCTTAAATTAATGTTTATTTTTGTCAAATGCTTATCCTACATATGCAGTTGACCTTGAACAACATGGGTTTGAACTGCATCGGTCCACTTATACGCAGATGTTTTTCAATAACTGTACAGTTGGCCCTTTGTTTCCACAGCTCTCACACCCACAGATTCAATGAACTGCAGATCGAAAACAGTGTTTCCTCCTTTTTTCCTCCTAATTAATATACATGGCTTTTATTGCATCTTTAAAATATTCCAAATCTGAGGAGTCATTCGGCATCTTGCTATTTCTGTAGCTGGACAGTATATTTTCAGTCTGCATTTGGGATTCTGCTAGTGTGCCTACAACCAATACTCCACAGATACCAAGGAACAGCTGAAGTCTTGGGAGGGTCAAAAGTTATACATGGATTTTTGACTGGGGGGGAAATATCGGCACCTGTAACTTGTGGGGGGAGAATATCAGCACCTTGAACAACATAACCCGCATGTTGCTCAAGGTCAACTGTATTGAGATAGTTGTATAGATTTTCTTTTTTACTTTGTTAATATGATGAGTTACAGTGATTATTTTTCAAATGTTAAACCCACTTTGCTTTGCTAGAATAAACTCCACCTGGTCATGATTTTTAAAAAAAATGTACTGCTGGGTTAGGTTTACTAATAAGTTATTAAAGATGTTTGAATCTATGTTCATGAAAGATATTCATTTACAGTTTTCTTATGTTTTTGTGTGGTTTTGTACTGGTCTTACACAATGAATCCCTTTCCTCAATGATCTGAAACACTCTGGGTAGGACTGGTGCTATTTCTTCCTTAACTGGTAAAATTTATCAATGGAACCATTTGGGCTCAGGGTTTTAGTTGTAGTTTTATTTATTTTTATTATTTTTTAATGATAAGATCTTAAATTATGAATTAAATATCTTTAATAGATGTACAGCTATTCAGGTTTTGTATTTCTTCCTTTGTCAGTTTCCAAAATTGTCTTTTGAGGAATTTGTCCATTTAGCCTAAATTATTGAATTTATTGGGATAAAATTGTTCATAATATTCCCTCATTATTCTTTTAATGTTTATAGAATCTACAGTCATGTCCCCTTTCATTCTTGTTAATGATAATTTTCTTTTCTCTCTAAATATTTTTGATCACTATATATAGATTATTAATTTTATTGATTTTTCAAAAAAAGCTTTTGAATTAATTGATTTTTCTATTTTTTTGTATTTTATTTCATTGGTTTTCATTTTTCCTTACATCTACTTACTGTGGATTCAGTTTGTTCTTTTCTTTATTTTTTTGATTTTATTTATTTATTTTTAGAGAGGAAAGAGAGGGAGAAAGAGAGAGAGAGAAACATCAATGTGTGGTTGCTGGGGGCCATGGCCTGCAACCCAGGCATGTGCCCTGACTGGGAATCAAACCTGCGATGCTTTGGTTCGTAGCCCGCGCTCAATCCACTGAGCCACGCCAGCCAGGGCTAGTTTGTTTTTTTATTTGCTGTGTCAGGTAGAAGCTTGGACCGTTGATCTAAGACTATTCTTTGTCGACGTAAGCACTTAAAGCTGTACATATCCTTCTAAGCACTAATGTAGGTGCAAGCCCCAAATTTTGATATTTTGCTTTAAATTTCTTTTAGTTTGACATACTTTAACATTTCCCTTGTAGTTTAAAAGTTTAGTTTTCAGATATTTGGGAATTTTCTAGCTATCTTTCTGTTAATGATTTCTACTTGACTTTGTGGCTTTTTGAGTTTTAGGCAGTAACAGAGGAAGTGGGGCTGCTTCCTTTGGGGAGGGCGTGGGAGAAGGGGTTAGAATGTCGCCACCTGTGGAGGCTCTCTAGCTATGCTTTATGGCTCCTGAGGGCCTTTGAGGTGCCTCTGGGGTTTTTATGGTATATAGTCTGAAGCATTGCCATAGAGTGTGCGGTAAATCTGGTTAGATTAAAGTGATGCTAAGGTGAAGAAGGTATGTGGAGGAAAGCATCCTGTACATTCATTAAGTGGTTGTCTCAGAGTAAGTACTTAAAGAGGGTTGCTGTATAATTCACATATCCAAATAAATGAAACATTACTGGAAACAAAGATTGTGCAGTATAAATTGAGAATGAGTGCCTGGAAGAAAAAAAAAGGTTTATCTAGTCTAGATAAAAATATTTGGATCTGTATACCCTTTTTAGTAATACATAACTTCATTGTTTCTTAGAGATTGATAATTTTGCATAGGTGATAACATTTTATTGTTTTCCTGAATGCACTTTTTACCATTGAGGATAAAGCTCTGTAAAACAGATAGTGTCTGTTAAATAAGATATAATTACATAAGCCTCTAACAAAATTGTTAGAACTTAGTAAAATGACAAAGTGAGTGCTTGTTGTTTTACCTGTAAATATCTTAAGTGGGTACAGAGGTGATTCCTGACAACTGCCTAATTGCCTTTCATCATTTAGAGATCAGAAAACTGGCCCATCAGCTACAAATGATTGTACATTTTTAAATGGTTGTAAGATAAAAATCAAGAAGAATCTGTGTCCACGATGGCTAACTTACTATCTGGCCCTTTACAGGAAAACTTTGCTGATTTCCGACTTAAAAAGGATTTGTTTCACCCTCACAGGTTTCTTCAAAAAGAAAAGGATGACATCAGTGACTCATAACATGGCATCTTTCTTATTCTTTGTCTTATTTAAGGGGCTGGCACCTGGTTTCAGAATCTTTCTTTTACAGTTACCCACGTCTGTTTAAATGGTGGAATTTGGCATCAGCCTCTATAGAAAATCTCCACTATGCAGAGGAGATTGATAATGAGTAAATGGTCCATGTATTTTTCAAGAATAGTATTCTGTAGAATAATAAATACCATTTTAGATTTGATTTTGTACTATGTACATATAGTACACATTAATTTTGTAGTATATATATAGATCACGTGTTTTTTACATATAGCTTAATTTTTAAAGCTTCTTCAAACCACTTAAATATTGAATTGCGTATGCACAAATTAATTTTATGCTGATATATATTTTTGCAGGATGATTGTCTGTTGAAAGTATGGTATCCTATGACTGGATGGAAGTCTTCAATTATACCTCAGGATCATCACGAAGTGAAAAGGAGACAGGCGTCTACCCAATTTTCCTTTGTTTATTTGGCACATCCTCGAACTGTGACAGGTTTTTCATGGCGTAAAACTAGCAAGTATATGCCCAGGTTAGATAAATGTGTCATGTAACTTCCGTTTGTATACTTACATGTTTATAACAGTACTGAAAACAAAGTCCTTTTACTTCATTGACATGGTGGCGATTAAGAGCATAGGCCCTGGTGTCAACTGCCCAAATTCCGACCCTGCTGCTGTTGTTACTAGCTTCACGGCTTTTGACTAAATTTTTGAAGTTCTCTATGCCTCAGTTTTTCTCACTGTAGAATGGGGATAGCAATAGTACCTACCTCAGGGAGTTGTGAGACTATAATGTGTTAGTGCATGTGAATGCTCAGTGCAGGCCTTTGTACATAGTATGTACTCAGGCAGCATTAACTGCTGTTGTTAGTAGTAGCTGCAGTAGTTGAAGATTCTAGAAAGGAAATGTTTGCAAGTAACACGAAAGCATACATTGAGGGGAAGTAAACCATAAATAAACTGTCAGTAGTACACATGGTGGGAAAGCATGTCATATACAGTGAATAAAGTGACCAGCTTTTTCTCAGGGCTATCAGTAGAACTTTCTCAAAGGATTTATTATTGTAAGTTTTTTCTCATTGTTACTGTATCTTTTGAAAGTATTTAGAACATTGCATAAGCTACAGAACAGCTCATACAAATAATTCCTGTATTACATACACAGTTGTGTAAAAGCTCGTTTAGAAATCTACATTCATTCTTGAAGGAGGGTTATTTTATCTGCTAAATATATCTGAGAAATGGTTACAGCCAGTAGGAAAAGCACACATTATACAGGTGTTCAGTCCATGATAACGTGGGGAACGCATACATTTTTGGAATCGAGTGACCTCATGGCGCAATGGCAGCGCATCCGACTCCATTTTTGGAATCTAAAGAAAAGGTTTATTCTTTCTAAGTCATTGGCATCTATTGAAAACATTTGCAAAACAGCTTACTTTTGACTGAGATTCTGTGTAAGCATTTTTTAGAAGGTAGAATTTTTTTTTTCATGACAAGGAGTTAAGTCACTTCAGCTGCTTGATGCTGTGACATTTTAGCTTATTTTGACTTAATGGAAATTGGATTGTAGTTTGAAATTATATTCTTTTTATAGTTTTATTATGAAGATACTAGACTCATTTGTTTACCTATTTCTCATCATTTAGATTATAAGAAGGATGATGCAGAATGATCCAACTACTGCCCTAAGCCATGCAGTTTAATTACTTCTAGTGATCTTTTACTATGGTGTTTCTGTAATTTGCAGTAGTTAGGTTTTCTTTTGCTGTTCAGTTTGTTCAGGACATACTAATATTCCTCTAGATCCTAGTTTTCAAGCAGCACATGTGCAATCTGGCATTCATTTGTGTTTCCTTGGTCAAGACCATTTCCAATTTTTATGATATTCACAGCAATACTGTGCTGTGTGATGACTTCAGGCTCCTGAATTGACCACTCTTTCCCATAAAAGTGTGAAAGAGTGATTTAGTGTGATTCCTAAAGCCATGGGAAGCATACTCCACTGTCATTTAGCTTAGCTGTTCGAAGCATGGTTTTAATGCATTAGGGTGAATGTCAGGGACAGATAGGTTGTTCCTGTTTTTATGGCAACTGATTGCAGCCCTATCTATATCCAACCTCCCGCCTTGCAGGTATGAGCAAGTAATAAATGGGGTTTGATGAAAGTGTGAAATAGTCAGTGCAAATCCATTCCATTATTGGAAGTATAAATATACATAGGTCATATTGTTACTTTTGCACTAATGTCATCTTTATACGTGAAGAACCAGATACTAATAGCCTTTTATTAATCAATGGTATTGATATTCAGAGTCACTTTTGCCTATTTCTCTTTGTCATTAGAGGTTCTGTCTGTAATGTGTTGTTAACTTCATGCCATGATGGTGTCTGCCGGCTCTGGGCAGAAACCTTATTACCAGAAGACTGTCTTTTGGGTGAGCAGATTTGTGAGACCACCACTTCCAGCATTGCCAGCAACCTTACCCATGCTGGAAAACACAAAGACAGAATACAACATGCTCTTGAGGTACAGTATTATTTAGGATGTTAAATGAATTTTGAAGATCTGTGTCTCTGGTGGGAATTTGTAAACTGGGATGCAGATAATGCACAATGGTACATGTAATGATAAAACTAATAGCAAAGAAATCTCATATATTTTCTGCTTGTTAAATTACTCATTTTATGCCACTTAGAAGCTAAATACACAAAAGTAATAATCTCAGACATGTAGTCTAGGTAAATAGTATAATTTTAATTCTTTCATTTTGTGTGTCAAATGTGAAAGTCTGTAAGAGTAAGCAGCTTTGGTTAGTAAAACGTGAATGTTGTTTTACATTTTCCTGAAGTTAGTTGCAATTGAAAATATTTTGCTTGTTTATGAGGATTAAATTTTATTTTTATTGTTCTAATTAAAAATGACTATTTTGATCCTTAAGAATAAAGATGTTAGGATATCAGATGTATGTGAACTTACATAATTGCTTTACAATTTCCATTGTTGAACATTTGAAAGTGAAGTAATTTTTCCAACTTCTAAATGCAGTACATATGAAATACATGTGCTTTCTAAGAAATTGGATTATTTATTATGTTGCATAAACTGTTGAATCCATTATGATTAGGGAATAAAATGAGAAAAACACATTATTGGAAATTACCAAAAATTTATTTTGGTAAGCCTGTATTACTAATATTCTTAATTTTTCTTGTGACTTTTTATTACACAAAGATTATATGCTTATTCTAAAATTAGATTAGGAAAAAGAAAAAATAGGAAATTTATAACCCACTATTCCAGTTATGTGTATATGTGTATTTGTCTTTTTTTTCGAGATTGACATTCTGTTTTAAATTAGTGGTTTATAACTTGCTTTTTAAACTTAGTGTGTTATTTCTCTACATGGCTAATTATACATAAGGTGTACATTTATGTGAACAGTTTAGTGATTTCATAGACAAAATGGCTCTGCTGTTTCAGTAAGCTGAGATACTACTTGGGTGGGCTAAGTATGCTGTCCTTAAAAGTTTTGTATAAAGTAGGCCTGCCCTGAAACTAGTTGTGATTCAGTACTATTTTATATTCTTTTCTCAACATCGAAAGCATAAATGAAGTTAAAAGCAGAAGTTAGAACAGTTAAAATTATATTTTGTTATGATATTGATTGACATTTAGTGGGACAAAGTGTTCAGTTAACTCCATGGTTACAATCATACCTGTGTAACATAGCTTCACGTTATATATGAGCTTTTAGAGACTATCCTCCTTGGCATCTAATATATTGCTTTTTAAGTGCTTGTTAGTTTGAATTATTACTAACTGCTATTTAAAATCAAAGAAAAATATAAGTAAATGTATAATCAGTGATTTGACAGATTTTTACTGCACTTTAATAGTATTATCAATAATGTTAAAATTGTTTTTAATAGTAAAAGCCCAGTTATCTGACCTAAAAGCTATTTTGCTTTCTCACATCCTTTCCTATGAAACTCCTAGCCGCATTCCTAGGAGAGAATAAGCAGCCAGTATTACACCAGCTGTGCCAGTCTAATTAAAACTAATGATAAATGTCAAAGATGGAGTGAAAATAATTTGATGAGCAGTTTGGAGCAGGAGGTTTCTAATATCCATCTTAACCTTGTTGTCAAAGAAATAAGCAATTCCACAGCAGGGAGACTAGCCTCAGAGGACACACCATAGAACTGATACTCTTTTCCATATGAAAAGAGATAAGGGCTCAGAAACTGAAAGGAAGGACCTGATGTGTTACTTTAATGGAGAAAGACTTGAGATGATGCTACATTTTATTTGATTGAATGTGAGGAACAAAGGAAAAGAACGGGGAATTATTATAAAGCGTGATATTGGAGGTGGGTTGAGTAATAGAATAAGGAAGTGCTGTGTGGCAGGATTATATAGAAAAAAAATCACGCCAAAGTTGATAGGATCCCAAGTCAAAATAGTTCAGGTGATCATGTATGTTAGTAGAGAATTTTTATTGTATAGACATATTTCAATTTTTAAAAATTCCATTGGTCAACACTATCGTGAGGTCTTTCCTGGCTAGGTTCCCATTGTTATTCTGTATATTTATCCCCTCTTTACAGTAGAGGTCATATTTTAGACTGTTTGGCTGACTGCCTAGTTCTAAGTGAGAATTTTGAGGAGAAATACTCTTTCTAATAGGAAGATTTGGGAATTTTTTTTTTTTTCGCTTATGAATAGTAAATTTCACCTCAGTACTGGGATGTCCTGAAAAAACTGGACTTTGAACTCCTAATCTTAATAGGGGTTTTTATACATGGTATTAATAAGTATCTTTGAGCAACTACTTCTGCCTTGAACTATAAAATATGCAAGAACTATGGAGAAGATATTTGGAATTGTTCTACTGTAGTTATGAGAATTTCCTTTGAAATGATCAGGTTTTACAGAGAGGAAAATCATAAAATCCTTCGTAATTGAAAGTACTTGGATTGGTACTTATTAGTTGGATTTAGTAATTGTTTTTCTTTTTTAGACAATACACCATTTGAAAAATTTAAGAAAAGGACAAAGAAGGTCTTCTGTTCTTATAACTCACACTGAATTAGTGCCTGATCAGATGACCACGCATGAAGTTCAGAGACACATTTCCCACCACGCAAATGCACTGTGCCATTTTCACATTGCAGCAAGCATCAATCCTGCCACAGGTAAAGGGTAGTACTGTTTTCTTTCTTATAAATATGCAGAAATAAGATAAATAAATAGAAGGGTGGGACTACTTTTATAAGTTGTATTTTTAATGTTAATATTCCATGTTTTCTTTAAAATACTTCTTGATTGAACTAGGAATATATAATATAAGGTACCATATTCTTAAGTATGAACTGTGTGATTCTCAGGGAGTAACTTCAGATAAATATTTTTGAACACCTTTGTCTGTCTGTCTGTCTAGAATACAGTGAGGGTTCTAATACAGTGAGCTCTATTTGAACTTGGGAACACAAGTGGTGGTGGCCTGGTTCATTAGTGTGGTTTCCCTCCCTTTTATACTGCAGTTATTCTTTCTTCTCAACTCCTCTTTATAACTTTACCTAAATATACTTTTGCAAAGTTTTTCTTATATCTCAGTGTATCTTGTTTTCTACTCTCAGACTTTCTTGTTTTACCCTGAAGGAAAGATATTTTTTTCTTTTACCTTTGATGTTTTCTTTTTGCTCTTTTTGTTCTTTTTGCCCTGCGTGGTTGAGAAATAATTTTGATGTAGGTCCAGTGTTGGCAAAAGCATATTTGAAAGCTTCTATTTAAGGGCATTTGTAGGGGACCAGTTTGTTTTGATCTGGCAAATGTGACTCAGCTCTGTATGGAAAACCTACAGAAGCGAGGTGGTGGACAGGAGCCAGACCTTCAAACTGAGTTTTCCCGTGGGAATCAGGCCTAGAAAATGCATACAGACTGTTATGGCTTGCTCTTGCTAAAACTCCATCACCCTGGTCTGACACAATACATGTGTATTGTCTATCTTCAAAGTAATTTCCAAAGCCTATATGAATTTTCCCAAGGACAGAGCTAATCAGCTCGCCGCCTATCCCTTCTGCATATGTTATTTTCATTTCCTTGATTATACCTAAAAATGTAGACAATAATATTCTGTATAATAAATAATAAATCACTCTTTGATGTAAAACCCGAGAAAAACAATAAAAGCCTGTCTAGGCAAGGGTTGGGGTGCTCTCCTCTTGAGAGAGTGGCCGTGCTGTCCCCCTTTTCTCCACAGGATTGCTGTAGCCTGTGCATCTGTTCCCATCTTCAGTCACAACAGGCGGACACTGTGGGCCAGGGTCCGCCACAGGCATCGTTTTCTTTCTGTATGATAAACATGTGAGAAGGCCTATAAATTTCATTACACCATGTAGAACTGTAGTTACATAAAGTTATAGCCATGTTTTATTTATTTATTTATTTTTTTAAAATGTTTATTTATTTATTTTTAGAGAGAGGGAAAGGAAAGGAGAAAGAGAGGAAGAGAAACATCATGTGTGGTTGCCTCCCACCTGCCTCCACTAGGGACCTGGCCTGCAACCCAGGCATTTGCTCTGACTGGGAATCGAACCGGTGACCCTTTGGTTCGCAGCCTGTGCTCAATCCACTGAGCTACACCAGCCAGGGCTATAGCCATGTTCTATTGAAAGGAAGTCTATTGCTTCAGAGTGCAGAGTATTTTATTTTTAAATGGTTGTAAAAAGGATGTTCAGTAAATGCAGATTCAAAAGGGTCGTCTTTAGGACAGTTCCTCCCTTGTTAGCAGTGGCTCTAGATGCGTGCTGTCCCTGATGGGAGCCACTAGCCACATACAGCTGTTGGAGCGCTTGGAATGTGGCTAGTCCAAACCGAGATATGCTGTAAGATGCACCCTGGGTTTCTAGGACTCAGTACAATAAAAGAATGTGGATCTCCCATTAATAATTTTATTACATGTTGTGGTGATAATATTGTACATATATTGGACCAAATAAAACGTATAATTAAAATTAAGTTTACCTCTTTCTTTTTACCTTTTATAATGTGGCTACTAAAATAAAAATTTCCTGTGTGCTTTACATTTGTGCTTTGCTTTATATTTCTATTGGACAGTGCTGTGCTATCCAATTAAATGTTGTTTTGCTTCTATTATCCTTTCTGATCTAGAATCTTAATTATATTCTAAGGTTGTGTTTATAATATTAACTTGTCAAAATGTTGGTGGTTTGAGATTTTTATAAGTTTTTAACCTTTTTAAAAGAACCTTGAGTTACTGTGATGAAAATGTAACTTTAAACAAAATGCAATTAGTGATAGTATGCAGAAAACTCAACACATACTAGAAAGCTTGTTTGTTTGTTTTTTAACTGTATACACTATTCTCATCAAATGGAATAGGATTATAAAGTTGTTCTCTGTGGAGAGATATTCTGTCATATTTGAGTCTAAGAACTGGATATGTCCATCATTTTGAAAACATATTTAACATTATGCATTTGTAGGCACTGCATGTAAATACAACATTTTGGTTGATGAAATTGATTGCTAAATGCAAATAACTTTGTACTGTAGGATTCTTCTTCCCCTTTCTTTTCAGGAAAGTTTTTGAACCCATAGTAAAGCCAGAGCACAGCATAACAAATACCCATGTACTCTTCACCCAAATTCACCAGTTAACATCTTACCATGTATGTTTTTGTTCTACCTCTTCTTCCCATATATATGTGTCTTTGTTCCCTTCTCCCTGATTTTTGGCTGAGCCATTTGAAAGGAAAGTTGTCACCAACATTATCCTTCCTCCCTAACCATTTTCCAGCATTACATACATATTTCAAAATGTGTCTTCTAACTATATAGGAGTTGCCTCCCTAACTATAGTACTGTTATCACATGCAAGGAACATGGGTAAAATAATGTTATCTAACACATAGTTTATATTAAAGTATAGGTTCTTTTTTATGCATTTGATTTTCATTTTTCTTTAAACTCCTCTACTCAAGAGTAGTCCCTCTTTCTCAGTTGTCAAAAATCATCTCTCAGGCTCAAAAAAATCACCCCTAAGTTATCTTTCAAAATGCCTTGCAGTCTGAATATTTTCTCATGATAAGATTTAGGTTAAACATTTTTAGCAAGAATATTACATAGGTACATAGGGGATGTACTGGTTTATAGGGTTAACTTATAAGTCCTCTTTTATATGGTTTCTTTTTCACTTTAATCAGGAAACCAGGACTGCTACCCAGGAGTTGGAAAGAAAGAACAACCTTAAGCTTTGTTTAACACTGATATTTATTAGTAGAACACTATTAGAATAGTATGTGCATTTTATCTTTAGGTTTTCACTTCCTTTTACAGGGGACAATGTTTTGTTTTTCCTTTCTGTTGAATAGAGTATGTATAATACACATTGGGATTAAGGAGATTAATGTTTTTGAGTTATATTATTTTACATGAGCTCATCTATCTCATGAATTTGTTACCCCAGATGGAGAAAACCTGCTATCCTTAAAAGTTTGCCTGCCTTCCTGTGTTCTTTCTCATCATTATGTTCTTCCAAATTTATAGGAAAGTTTCAAATAATCAGAATAGTTGGAAGAATAGTACAGTGAACACTCAGTTCCTCCACTTTGATTCAACCATCGCAGTCTTTTTACCACAGTTGCTTTATTCTCTGTGTGTGTACACACACACACGTTTGTGTGTGTGCATGTGTACTCACATGTGTATGTGGGCATTGTGTGTAAAATTGTGTCTTAATTTTTTCAGAGTAAGTGATACATATCATGTTATACTGTTATATGTAAGTGATACGTATCACTCTTATATACTGTAGCAGGTATTTCCTAAGAGTAAGGAAATCCTGTTATATAAATAATCACAACATCATTATTATACTTAAGAAAATTAGAAGAATTCCATAATCTCTAATATTCAGTTCATACTTAAATTTAAATTTCTCCAGGTATCTCAAAATGTATTTTGTAATTGCTTTTCTGTTTAGCTTTCTGTTCCCCTGTACCCAAGCCAGGATTCAATAAAGGTCTGTGCATTTGGTGTATTTGGTTTTTTCAATTAGTAATTTAATTCCACATAAGTCTATGTCATTAGTTCTTAATTGTACATTTATCATTAAAATCAGTTAGAGTGTTTACAGATCTTGCTAGAGTTATGTTTACTTGTTGTTTAGCACTTTTTCTGGGTAAGTATAGAATTGGTCTTTGTAAGCACCTGTAATATTGTTAAAGACATTAAAATTTCATATTGAAACTCATTTTTTTTTTGTTTTCACAGATATTCCAAATGCTTTGGTGGGCACTGTGTTTAACATTGATGACGGAAATGGGGGCTTTGTGGTTCATTGGCTAAACAACAAGGAATTTCATTTCACATCATCTACTGAAATATTCATGCGGCAGTTACGGAAACTCGCTGAACAGCAGCTGGAGCGTGAAAGCGACGACGGAGAAGATGAGGGGCACTCGCAGGAGGAAAGGGGGAGGGGTGCGCACGTGAAACTGGACCATGGTTAGTGTCTCGCACTCAGGTTTTTTTTTTTCCAAGGTGACAAGCTTTCGTAGTGCCACTTTCAGTTTGTAATTTTTCCTTCCTACTGTCCTTCCTCTTGACTTTCTGATTTATTCTGCAAATATTTACTGACCATCTACTGAGAGCCATCTGTCATTTAACTCTAAGTGCTTTGTTGTAAAGTATTGCTTTGAGTAATGTATTACTTTGGAAGCCATATCCTGTTTGGGGGAATGGGTTTTGCTAATGGTAATAATGATAGTGTGAGTTAAATTTTGATTTTATCCCAAAGTAAGAACTATAGTAACTTTAAGTTGAAACCAGAAAATAGTTTTCTTTTTTGTTTATTTTTCTTGACTATAAGTTAGAAAAGGAATTTATAGTTTATAAAGACAGTATGCTGTTCATTTACAGTCTAGTATGTAAATGAATTTTTATAGTAGTATTAGTATGTGCTAATAAATTTGTATGTATTGATACATTTATTTTCTGATTCAGAGTTATCCCTGGACAGAGAATCTGAGGCAGGTACAGGATCGTCAGAACATGAAGATGGAGAACGAGAGGGGAGCCCTAGAGCCTGCTCCCGACCCAGTGCGCCGATGCCACTGCCGACTGTCCTGCTTGACCGGAAGATCGAGATGCTGCTGGCTGAGTGGAACAAGAACCCCGACATGCTTTTTACCATACACCCTGTGGATGGCACCTTTCTGGTGTGGCACGTAAAGTATTTGGATGAATATAATCCTGGGATATTCAGACAAGTCCAGGTATATTTTATTAATAAAGCAATTAGTACATTTATATAATTATAAAAGGAAGCAGATAATATGCAGATTTAGCAGGTTTTCAGAATTACTCAGTGGTTTTGTTTTTGATAAGAAACTGAGAAGAGAATACCTATATTACTACCAAAATTTGTGATCAATGACCACAAATTTTACAAACCTGTTTAATTCAAAGTAAGATGAATTTGAACTGTGATACTGAGTATTTTAATATAGGTGTTTTGATATTTTTTTGCAATATTTAAACTAAGAAATGACCCTGAAAATGTGATTCAGGATGAGCCCCCCTTCCCCCACCTCCTGAGTTTATTAACTGAATCTAGCTAGCTTTATCTGTTACTTTTTTGAACTTTAGATTTGTGGTTGTGGTCATTTATATGTATAGGCAAGGCATTTGAACGCTTTTTCCTTTAGTCTTCCCTTACACTGTGAACAGTGATATATTACATAAATACTGGAAAGGGATTAGGCCATAAAAGTTTGAAAATGATACTGTTTGCTAGGAAGCTGAGATTTGGCATTTTGAAAATAAAAGTATTTTTGGAATACTTTTTTGAGAGACACACTGCTTACACTAAATCATATAATTGTGTTTTTCAGGTTTCTTTTTCTTCTCGGATTCCTGTTGCATTTCCTTCTGGTGATGCAAGCTCCCTTAGTAAAAATATCATGATGTATGCCTGTGTGAATGCTGCAAAAGAGTCTCACCCCTCCCTGTTACACCAGGAGATGGCGGCCGCAGGCAGTCCTCACAGAGCACAGCCGCACTACAGACCGCACAGCACAGATGTGAATATTCTCGCTCCCACAGTGATGATGGTCTCTAAACACATAGATGGGTCTCTGAACCAGTGGGCGGTCACTTTTGCCGATAAGTCTGCCTTTACCACTGTTCTAACTGTGTCTCACAAATTTAGATACTGTGGTCATCGATTTCACCTCAATGACCTGGCCTGTCATTCGGTTTTACCACTGTTACTGACATCATCACATCATAATGCTTTATTGACTCCTGAATCAGATTGTCAGTGGGACTCGGTCAGTACATTAAGTAAATTAATGGATCCTGTGAAACAAACAAAAGGTTCCTCGAAACAACCTCTTAGGAATGCAGCCACACGCACGTTTCATGACCCAAATGCAATCTACAGTGAACTTATCCTGTGGCGTGTAGACCCAATAGGACCTTTGTCGTACACTGGGGGAGTGTCAGAATTGGCTCGGATCAACTCTTTACACACTTCAGCCTTCTCTAACGTAGCTTGGCTTCCAACTCTGATTCCCAGCTATTGTCTCGGTAAGTGCATTTTAACTGCGAACTTAATGTGACCTTTAAACTATTATTTGTCACCCACAAAATGATTTATGTTTGTCATTATTAGGAGGATTTTACATAAGTATTCAGAATGTAGGCACCAGATTTATGTTTAGAATTTCTAGACATCTGTTTTTAATCTTTTTCCTCATAATCTATTTTCTCTTGCAGTTTTTTGCTAATAAATTTGTATCCATTTGTTATGTCTGTTTAATTGCAGTTCTTGACCATGACTGTGCCTAAAAAGAGCAGTGTGAATATTTGTTTCTTGTACTTCAGCCAATAGTAAAAATAAACTGCATTATAATGCAAAATGTTTACTTTCTCAGGTACATATTGTAATTCTGCAAGTGCTTGCTTTGTTGCTTCTGATGGCAAAAATCTTAGACTCTATCAAGCTGTGGTAGATGCAAGGAAATTACTAGATGAACTGTCAGATCCAGAATCTTCAGTAAGTATTTACTAACTTTTATTAATATAACTAAGCTGATAAAGAATTCTCCTTTATTTTGTCTGAGGTGTGTGTTAGTTGGTGGTTAGGGAGTGAGCACATGTTCTGGGCTCTGTATGACAAATTTATTTTTTTAATTTGTGTCTGAGGCACATGAATCAGAATTATAGTTTACATAACACACACTAATACATTTTACATTTGAAGAAAAATTTTTCTTCTTCTAAAATACAGTAATTTCTTCTTGACATTTTTTACTTTCTAGTTTGGTTCTGCTAATCTTCCTTTGCTCAAAAAAGATTTTAAGGCAGCTTAACCAAGGTCTGTGCTTAGGTTAGAACACTTGAACTTTTCTGAGCTTGATTCATTATTTTAAAAAATGTTATGGGTAAAATATATTATCAGTGGGAGGCAGTATCTCACTTTGGTAGTTCTGTATCTGAACTGGAAGTAAAGTATATTATTAGTTAATATTCAGATTTGAATAGTGAATTTTTATTTATCTTTTTATTTACCTAAAAACATGCTTCTTTATAAAACAACTGTTCTAATAAAGATCTTTTCAATATTGAAAACCAAAGACTGTTTAAGTGTCTGCTTTCTGCCTCTTGGTGTGTAGGGGATACAGAGCATAAGTTTCAGTGTCTGTCCTTAAGGAGCTTTTAATTTAGTTGAGAGAAATTTTTAATAAGAGGTTGAATAACAGTTTAAGACAGAAGAGATGTCTGAGGATGGTTTGTAATAAATTGTCAAATAGATGGAACTAGAATTATTTTATAAGTTAGAGGCTAGAGATACCAGTTTAGGGTGGGCATAGAAGTCTTTGTTAAGGACAGTGGTTGGGTTCGTTTGTGATGGATGGGTAAGATTTAGAAAGACAGATTCTTTGTCTTTGCCTGAGTGAGAGTGAAAGACAAATTCTTTGACTTTGCCCTGAAGGTACGTGTGGATATAGGAAAATGCATGTATAAATAAGGCTTATTCCAGAAACCAGTGAGAAAAGCAGTTGTACTAGAGCCAGCAGATTGTCATAGAGACAGTCTAGCAGACTTTCTGATGAGCTGGAAGATGCTTTAAAGATCACCTAGTCTAACCAGCTGTCTGATGGTGATTCCCCTTTACCACATTCCCGTCAGTCTGTCACCTGGCTTCCAAGAAGGGAAACTCAACTCTGAAGGCATCTCATTCTCTCTTTGAAGTGCCCTCACTATTATATCAAAATTACATTTGTATTCCTTAAATTCTGTTTGTTAGCCCTAGTTCCATTTAGAGTAAGTCTAATATTCCTTACATATGAGAGCACCTTAGATACTGGAAGACAACCCTTGTACCTTGAATTTCTGTTTTATGTCTGACCTTGGTTAGGTTTCTTTTTAGATTTTATTTATTTATTTTTAGAGAGGGAAGGGAGGGAGGGAGAGAGACACACATCAATGTGTGGTTGCTGGGGGCCGTGGCCTGCAACCCAGGCATGTGCCCTGACTGGGAATCGAACCTGTAATACTTTGGTTTGCAGCCTGCGTTCAATCCACTGTGCTACGCCAGCCAAGTGGTTAGGTTTCTTTTTAGCAGGTTTCAGTTTGTTTATACTCTGGGCCTTGTAAAATCACTAGAATATAGCAGTATTACAACCTCTCTCATTAGATATGACTATATTTTGGCAGTCACACAATTTTTTTTTTTAAGGGAGGGAGAGAAGCATTGATATGAGAAACATTGATTGGTTGTCTCTTGGTGCGCACCCTGATTAGGACTGAACATGCAACCTAGCCGTGTGTCCTGACTGGGCATCAAACCAGTGACGTTGTACTTTGCAGAACAATGTACACCCGTCAGGGCTCACCCGTCAGGGCTCACCACATTTTTTGTATTTAATTGTTTCATATTGAGCTGACTCTTAAATATCACGAAGGTTTCCTTTTTCTTTTTTGGCCAGTAGGCCATTCTACATTTGTGCATTTGAGTTTGGAGCCCGAATGTGTGTGGGGGCTCCGTCGGCAGGGCCCCCCAGCTGCCACGGATGTGAATGAGTCTACCAAGACATGATCTGCTTGGGGAGGATAGGTGGCCGATCTCTCACAGGAGAAGAACCAAGAGCCTTTTCCTCAACAGCCTTTTATTTGGCTTATTTGCACAGGAATACAGATAAAGCTCATTTATCATTGCCAGGCAGTAAGGATCAAACAATAGATAACAAAGAACTCTGAGGGCCTGTTTTGAGTCAGGGTCAGATAGCTAAAGAGCTGTAAAACTTTGAGGAACAAATTTAGTTCTTGTTTGGACCCTTATCACTTAATTGAGAGCATTCTAAACAAAGCAGGTTTCACAGGATTTTATATATGCTTTCTTAGGCCTGATTGCTCAGGGAACCCGCCCTTTCCAGCACAGGGCTGTACCACCCTCTGTCATTGTTTCAGGCTTAGGTGGAGCAAAGGAAGTAAGGCAACCAAGAGATTAGGAGACTTCTTGCAGACAAAATGAGGACTCAGGCTTTGTCAAAGCCAAGGGGTGAGGGTCCATCACCCCCTTTTACTGTCACCCCGAAAGTCCTTCCTTGGGGGTCTCCCACGTGATCGTGCCTGTCTTAGGTCATTCCCCCCTTGGGGAATCCTACCCATCATTGGCTAACCGACCAAGCATTGGGGGCCAGGCAGGGTGAAGTAAAAGGAGCAGAAGCAGCACTCCTGCCAGGGAGATAAGCTTTTGTCTCCTTGGTGGCTTACGGTCCAAGGTCACTCCCTCAGCCTTAGCCCTGGTGGGGGTTACAGCTTCTGAAACCAGGCAGGGTGGTTCCCAACACGAATGTAGGCCTGTTTTCCCTGTTACATTTCGTTTTGCTAGGCTCAACCTAATAATGCAACTTTGTAGTATATTTTTGAATCCAGATTCTGATATTTGTCACTGTTTAATGACTTACAGGACCAGCCTGTTTTAATGAATGTTCTGTCTGCATCCTCACCTAAGTCAGTTATTACTGTGTTAAACAGGACAGGCATGAAAGAAAGAGTCTAGTAGTGTACATTTGAAAATTTCCTCCATTTTTATCGTCTGGAATATTGTCTGGAGGATTTCCCTGAGGCAGCTTGTTATGTACTTTGCTAAAATAAAATATACCCTGTCTGCTAAATCTTCTACGGTGGAAAAAGGAAGTCATATATGTGTGCTATGATTGTTTTAATAGTAGGTTGATTGTGTGTGACCCGATCTCTTCTGATGATTAAACATTATACTAAGTAGACATCAAACATTTTTTGTTTTCCTTTTTGAAAATTGAACATTTGCCTGTTTTTAGTTTTTTGACCTTGACATTCCCCATGATTTCTCAGAAAACGTCCTCTCTTGTTCATTGATCTCATTTGCAAAATTTGCAAAATTTCCCTAACCTGGTCATTATTTTTCCAGAAAATACAAATTCACTTAGAGCAGTTAGACACGCTCTTGAAATTTCTTTATTTACCTTGGTGTTTTACTTCCACCTTACTAATGTACTTTCTTTCTTAAACCTTCCATTTTTTAAAAAGTAAAGAAGTGATACTTATTCACTGTAGGAAATTTTTGGTTCTTTCTACTTTTGCAAGCTAAATTCTTGAAAGAGAAAATTGGAATTTTTTAATATTAAACCATCAGCCTCTGTTAATAATCTTATCTTTTCCTTTATACTCTGAAAACAATATTCATTCAATGTCTTAGTTAATTTTAAAATAAGCTTTTAATTTTAGAATAGTTTTAGATTTACGGAAAAGTAACAAATACAGTATAGTCCCCAGAATGCCCCACAGCCAGGTTCCCCTATTGTAAACATCTTATTTTTCCAGGATTCATTTGTCACAGCTAAGAAGCCATAACTGATAGGATACCATTAATTAAACTCCAGGCATGATTAAGACTTCACTGATTTTTCCACTAATGCCCTTTATGTGTTCCAGGATCTTATCCAGAAAACCACATTATGCTTAGTCATCATGTCTCCTTAGTTTTCTCTGATCTGTAAAAGTTTCATCAGTTTTCTTTCTCATGACTTTGACAGTTTTGAGTAGCACCGATTACATATTTTGTAGAATTTTCTCTTGATTTGGGTTTGTCTGCTATTTTTGTCATGGTTAGACTGCATTTACAAGTTTTGGGGAATACCACAGATATGCAGTACCCTTCTCATCATGAGAAGGGTATTGTTGTATTGTTGTATAATAATGCCATTTCAGTCATAATAAGTAATACTTGGAACTTAAATTATAATTGTTATACCATCAATATTTGTCACAGCAGGGAAATTGGTGAAAAAAAGAAACAATTAAGGGGAAGTGTCCTAACGCCTGTGTCTGTAGAATGTAGTCACAAAGCCAACATTCGATAATCATGGCTTTCTTTTCCTACCACCAAATCCTACGTTCCCTTACACTTTTTTTTAGCCTCTTGGATGTTTTGTTGTTTTTTCCTTTTTAAACCTGGTGGAGGGGTGTAGGGGGGACCCCCATTCCAAGGGGGTCCAGGTTCTTTGAGGTCCTGTCTTTTTTGAGTTGCTTCTGTTTCCCATCAATTTTTAAAATAGGTTACAGGAATACCAAGAATTTCTAGAGTTTTGGACACAGTCTTTCTTGCCCTCATTTTGCAGTAGTGAACCAGGATCAGTCACCCCGGCCAGCCACTCTTCTCTGCGTGTTGGTTAAATAGCTTGAGTTCAGAATAGTCAGGGGCCAGTCTCAGCTTTCAGTATAATGGACCTTTGACCATGCTCCCTGATAGAAATACTTGTGTGTTTTGTTTTTTTTTTTTGAGCCCAAAATTGTGAGGATAGGAGTAAAAAATTCTGTAGGTGGATTATTCGGGGTTACTTCTACCTCTGTCCTTTGGTTTGCAGACCTAGCTGTGGAGGAAATGGCATCTTTTGATCACTGGTTTAAGACATATACCTACAGCATAGAGGACAGCACCCCAACACAGCGGGTATTATTCCCCAGCTGGTGCTGTAATTTCAGGAGGCATTCTGTTCTGTTAGGCCAGCTGCTTCCAGATGAAAAGCCGCTTGATTAAGCCCAAGCAAGTTTTGTAGGATTAGACCCAGTGCCATGCTTCTTCCACATGGGCTGGAAATGCGATGAGTGAGGTACTCACCTCGGGTAAAAATCTTACAGGAGTGCCAAAAAAAGTAATCAAGATAAGTACTATTTTAATGCAACCTTTTAGACAGTCAAAATTAAAGCAAAAATTCCATGATGAACAAAATGCCAACATTTTAAATAAAGACAGTATCTAACAGTATCATGATGAACTATGTCAGATTCTGAGGCAAAAGGAAGAATGTTTATCCTGTTACCATGTTTCTGTATTTTTTTAATGGTTAATTTTTACCTACAACTTTTAAAGTAGTTGAAAAGTATTACAAGTTGAAAGTAAGTATATTAAAACTGACAACATTATTTTAAGTTTAAATGTTTATACCAAAACCAGAATTCGTTATAATTTTTACTTTTTTTGGTATTATTGAAAGCAAACTCTTCAGGAATTTTATTGCAATGTCTGTCTTGGAGCTTTAAGGTTGCAAATTGAAGAAGACATGTTAAAAGATTTATGTAAGCACTATTGATTTTTCTAACTGCTTAGTTAATTTTAAAACATATTAAGACTGCATGTAACAAGTTGAAGTATTTCTTTGACTATTTGAATTGTTACTGTCAGTTAATTTAAAGGGGCCTTTAATGTGTGTGGTGCTGTATCATGTTGACAGTAGATTCATAAACTGTTGATTGTTAACATTTTGTGTTTTGTATTTACAGAAACTTATTGGAGAAGTATTTAATATTGTGAGCCAACAGTCTACTGCTCGACCTGGCTGCATTATTGAGCTTGATGCAATAACCAACCAAGTAAAAACATGCTTGTGAATTGGTGATACTAATATACTTTATCCCAGTGTTTTATATTTCATTCTCAAAATAATCTCTTGTTTGGTACTAATATAATAGCCAACTTCTCTTAATTCTCATAGTGAAAAGTCTAATGATTTAGGAATTCTTCTTCTGCAGTTGAATTGTATCTGTGGTCGTATTTTCCTGTTTAAAGATTAACTGCTTCAGCTGGGGAAGCCGTGAAGGAAGATGCAGCACTGCTGCATAGTTCTTGGTTTGTGGTTTCTCCTGCATTATTGCTCAGTTCAGCTCAGTGCAGGGCGACTTCATCTTCAGGGTGTTAGCGTTGTTAGGCTGAGTATTAGATATTTCTATGAGGTCCACTAAAATGCAGATGAAAATAAGGTCAAAATAGACATTTACTTTCTAACCACAGGTCTTTTGTGTGGCCAGTGTTCTTCCCCAGCTGCCACTGAGGAAGTGAGGACCCTTCTCCCTGTAGGTAGTTTGTACATTCATTCCGGCTCTCAGGATATTTGTGTCTTTAGGATCATGTTTATGAATTAAGAGATAAAACTAATATAGTCATCTTAAATATTAAACAAAGATTACTTTGGTGAGGAAGTTACCCATATTTTCAAGCAAGGGGATGAAGAAAGAGCCAGTCATATTTAGAAACAACTGTAGAGTTATGTCATTTTTTTTACCATGGTACCTTGCACATTTTGAGGGGAAAGTATAATTTTCACCAATGTAGAGAAATTACCACTTCAGTTCTTGGCAACAGATCTGTGGATGCTAGACTCAAATTACTAATGCCTCCTAGGAAGTCCTCAACTTTTCTGTCCCTTAGTACAATGCCCTTCTTACACATTTCTGTGTGATTCCTTTTTCTATTCCATAGGGGTATGGTAGGAGAGTGGATTGCCTGCATTTCCACAGATGTCTTAATCTTTAATGGAGCGGGTATTAAATTCATCCCCCACTTTAGCCCATTTACTCTTTACCCCAGGGTGTTCATGCAACATATCAAATATTGTGAATTGATGATAGTCACTAGAATGCTGGTTTTTACTTCATACTTGCTCACAATTTTTCCCACCTAGTACTAGCTACAATTCTCCCCTCTTCAATTAGTAGATCAAGAGTAGAAATTGTTAGGGAGATTTATTTCTTCTGCATTAGTGTTCTTGAGGTGGAGGTATGTGGGAGATAAAGGAATTTCTAAAATTAAAAACTTCGTTTTTTTCGTATTTGTAGTGTGGTTCAAATACACAATTGCTTCACGTGTTTCAAGAAGATTTCATTATAGGATATAGACCACATAAGGAAGATTTGGAGAAAAAGGAAACAGAAGTATTTTTTCAGCCATCACAAGGTACTTTTAAAAACTAGTCTTGGGAAAAAAAAAAAAAAACTAGTCTTGAGTTTACTTACCTTAATCTTTAAAAAAAGACCTTCAGAAAGTTTTTTGAGTATAAATCTTTATATCACAAGTCATCATTCTTGTAATTTTTAGCAAATATACCTGTTCTTTCAAAATTGCTTGTTTGTAGATTTGGAGGGCGTGTGGCTGAAATTACGTTTTGAAAGACGGTTTCATTGGCAACATAGACTTCTGTTAAGAAATATTATTTATGGTACTACTCAGCTATAAAAAAAAAAAAGAAGGAAATCCTACCCTTTGTGACAGCATGGATAAGCCAGTCAGAGAAAAGACAATCTCATATCAATTCACTCAGATGTGGAATCAAATGTACAAAATAAACCTAACAAACAAAATAGAGACAGACTCATAGATACAGAGAACAGATTGACGGCTGTCAGAGGGGAGTGAGGTTGTGGGCACAACTAGATGTTCTAGGCTCATCTTGTAGATATCCTTTATAAGAATGGAGTTATTTGGCCCTGACTGGTGTAGCTCAGTGGACTGAACATGGGCCTGTGGACCAAAGGGTTGCGGGTTCGATTCCCAGTCAGGGCACATGCTTGGTTTGCAGGCCAGGTTCCTAGTAAGGGCTGCATGAGAGGCGACCACACATTGATGTCTCTTTCCCTCTCTTTCTCCTTCCCTTCCCCTCTCTCTAAAAATAAATAAATAAAATCTTTTTTAAAGAAAAAAGAATGGAGTCATTGCTTCAAACTGTTTCTTTCAATGGGGAATGGGATTTGGAGACCACAATCTGGGCCCAAGCACTGCTCATTGCCCCTGAGTTGTCATTGTGGATTTTCACTGTTAAGGAAACTTTTGTTGTCCTGTGTAGATACCATTTTCATATATGAAGAGTACAATTTACATACATGACTAACAGGCAAAATTGTGTCCCTAAATAATGTCTTTTCATAAAAGAAATGCATAAAATTTCTAAGTGTTTTCTGCTCTGTTACCACTGCCTCTCCCCCATGAATTTTTAAAAAAAATATTTTCATATAGGAAAATAAGATAAATGTTTATTGCATTTTTCCTTTTAATTGCTAATTTTTCAAATAAGTTAATTCCCAGATACACAAAGGGGCGTCCGGTGAGACTGGCTTGACTCTTGTACTGTCCCTCCCTCTCTTGCTCTCTGTATATGCGTCTTTCCTGTCTTTCTCTTCCTTTCTGTCCTTCTCTAGCTTCTTGTTCTTTTCCTCTTTTCCTTGTGTGCCCGCTCCTCCTCATTTGGTATTTTTATGAATTTAAAAAATATATCTATACCAATGTTTTTAATAGAGTGTATTCATTTTTATCTTCTGATGCTCATATTGACCCATCTTTGGCCAGTAGGTGTCCCTTCATACTGGCTTTTGCATACTTTTGATGTAGCCCCATTGGTCTTTGATAGCTACCTAACTTTTGGCACAAAAATTATATAAAACTGCTTCCAAATGTCTATTCTTCCCTTTCTCTCCCAACTTTTAGACATATTAAGAGATGTTTTTAAAAAGTGTCTTTTCTTTTAACTCTACAGGAACATTAACTTAAGTATTCTTTTCCTTTGAACAATAGGCTATCGCCCACCACCATTTTCAGAAAAGTTTTTTCTAGTAGTAATTGAAAAGGACAGCAATAGTTACTCTATTCTCCATATGTGGCACCTTCATCTTAAATCTGTACAGCCTTGTTTAGGTAAGTAATTTTTATGTAATGATGATGTGAAATTTTATGTTATTGAATATGTTTTAGGTTACTTAATTCTTTACAATGAAGATCTAATGAACTATAAGCTGGGGAAACAAAATATGTATATGCCAGACTTTTAATTAACAATGTCATAAGTCATTAATGAAACAGATTAATCTGAAAAACACTACGGATACATTAGACATAAAAAACCCACAAAAGCTTGATTTACTTATTTTTTCCATCAATACTTAAATGTTTATTATGATTGTTCTAGATACTGTGTCTCTATAAGTCAGTTTTATTATAGAATTAATATCTACTTTTCTGTTGATTAGTACATAATGCCTTCAGATACAGTGTACATTAGCTTTTGTATCACTAAGAGAAGCAGATTTGCTGTTTAGAAAAATATGGTCGAACATCTGAATTGACATTCATAAGTAGAACTGTTTTGGTAGCACATTGGGAACTGCAACACTGATAAAAAAAATACTTCAGCCATGCTTTTGCTATACACACATATATTAATCCCTTAACAAAGAAAATCTATTGGATGAAGCAAAGCAATTGATCGTAGATGTTACTTTCTGAGAGATAATTCTTCAAATGAACAACTGCATAAACAGCTGTATCAAACTAAATTTCCTTTAAACTCATTAACTCAAAATATTTGAGTTACTAAAATACTTGATTCTTATAATTATATAATTTAATTGATTTTATACACATTAAACATTACATGAACTAATCATATATATATATATATATGTTTTCTCTTTGTAATCCAAATTACTACAAAATTGTGTAAGTAGCAGTTCTAACTGGGCCATGAACTGACTTTAGCAAAACCAAATGATTTGTTAGAACCTTTTTATCTGTGGCTAGTAGAGCCTAATCTTCTTGAGACAGCAGAAATCCAAAAATTATTTCAAAGCCTTTGGAGTTAATTCTTGGCATTACATGTTGTTTCACAGAAATGCAAGAGTAGAGGGATCTGAAACCAGCTTGTCGGGAAGAGAACTCTTAACTCAGCAGAGAATATAGTATTCTCCAGAGTTGAGCCCAGAGCTGAGAATGCTTCTGAAGAGATTAGTAGAGGTAGTAGCAGATCCTTGTGGTAGGACAGGAGTCCTGTGGTACCTTCTGTCCCCACTGCTGATGACTGCAGTGTCCCCCTGCTGTTTTCCTAAGGCCAGGCCGCTGTAGAGTTGCTTGCTCACCCTGTTTGTGATAGCAGTATATGATCCCAAACAATAAGATTTCAATAGAGTCAAACAAATAATATGCTCTTTTCAACGATGACAGAAGCACCTATCTTTTTGTTCTAACTTTCACGGCAGATTTAGCATAGTGTATATTGCCGTTTACAGCTAATAGTTGAGTTTATCAGTGTGTTTACAGTCCTGGCAGAGTTTCAAGTCATAGGTAGGGAAGGAACATGTTGAGTAACTTGTAGGTGTGCCAGACATTGAGATAAGGTGCATTATATATGTGACATAGATACTATCTGCACTTTACTAATGGAACAATATTAAATAACTTGACTAAAGTCCTGCCTCTAGCTTGTCCCAAAACCAAGTTTCAAAATCAGGTCTCTGGCTCTAAAGCCTTTGCTTTTTTTCCACTCTTATTTTCTTTTTTAGCATGGCATGTATATCAGAAAATTGCCTGTTTTACAGGGAGAGAAATGTAGTTCAGTCTTTATTTCTGATGAGGTAATAGCCAGAGATGGTGAAATGTGTTGCCTAAGGAAACATATCTACTTAGTGATGGAGCCAGGAGTAATGCTTCTGTCTTTTGACTACCTATTCAAGTTTGTAGTCTCATTCCATTTTACAAAAAAAGTTTTCATATTTCTTCTTGAGTGGTCTGCTATTGTAAAGTAGAGTGACATGTTTAACTTCCACCAACAGCAAAGGGGGATTGATTATTGTCTCTTTGGCATTCTGGTACTTCTTTAGATGTTAAACAAGATGCTAATAAGACCTCATCCTTGCCCTTGGTGAATTCATAGTCTGGGATGGAGAGATAGGCACACGAATCAATAAACAGAACGCATAAAACCCCTCACGTGTAGCAGAAGCACAGGTAACTGAATCTGCTTAGAGATGGACATTCACTCTCATGTGAAAGACTGAAACCCTGGAAGAAGGTCAGAGTCAGTGTTCCTTACAAAGCCAGCAGACTAATGCTATCTGGAATTTGATCAGAACTTTTATTTTTTGTATTTGTTTTTGAAATCATTATTTTATATTAGCACTTAATATTCCAGAGGCTGGTATTTTAGTATCTTCTTTGCCACCGCTGATTCTGTGATTTAAAATCATTAAGCTTTCCAAGTTTAAATTTCTTTATCCATTAAGTGAGACAGTACTTTGTTATTCTCAAACTTTGACTCATGACTTACTGGTTTTAGCAACACCTGGGCTGCTTATTAATGTAGATTTCTAGGATCTGCCCCAGAATAACTGAATCAGTGTCTCTCTGGTTAGGTCCAGCAACCTCTATATTAGTAAGTTCCTCAAGGTTTTATGTTTTAAATGTTGAGAACATTGGACTGTATAACTTAAGGGGTTTTTTTTTTTTTCTGGTTTTTAAATGTTGAGAACATCGGGCTGTATAACTTAAGGGTTTTTTTCTAGTTTTAAAAATACTATTTTTTATTGATTATACTATTGCAGTTGTCCTGATTTTTCCTTCTTTGCCCTCCTCCACCCCCATTCCTTCAGGCAGTTGTCCCACCATTGTTTATGCCCATTGGTCATGCATATGAGTTCTCTGGCTGCTCCATTTCCTGTACTGTACTTTACATCCCCATGGCTATTCTGTAACTACCTATTTGTACTTTTTAATCCCCTCGCCTCTTTACCCATTCCCCTACACCCTTTCCCATCTGGCAACCATCTAAATGCTCTCTGTACCCATGATTCTGTCTCTCTTCTTGTTTGCTTACTTTGTTTTTAAGACTCAATTATTGATAGATATGTATTTATTGCCGTTTTATTATTTATAGTTTTGGTCTTCTTTTTCTTAAATAAGTCCCTTTAACAGTTCATAAAGTAATGGTTTGGTGATGATAAACTCCTTTATTTATTTATTTTTTTGTCTAGAAAGCTCTTTATCTCCTCTTTAATTCTAAATGATAACTTTGTTGGGTACAACAGTCTTGGCTGTAGGTTCCTGCTTTTCACGACTTTGAATATTTGTTGCCAGTCCCTTCTAGCCTACAAAGTTTTATTTGAGAAATCAGCAGACAGTCTTAAGGGAACTTGTCTGGAGGTAACTAACTTCTTTTCTCTTGCTGCATTTAAGATTCTCTCTTTATCTTTAACCTTTGGCATTTTAATTATGTTGTATCTTGGAGTGGGCCTCTTTGCATACATCTTGTTTGGGACTCTCTGTGCTTCCTGGACTTGCATGTCTATGTCCTTCACACAATTAGGGAAGTTTTCTTTCATTATTTTTTGAAATAGATTTCCAGTTTCTTGCTTTTTCTCTTTTTTTTCTGGCACCCCTATGATGTGAATGTTGGACTTATTGAAGTTGTCCCAGAGGCTGCTTACATTATCCTCATTTTACTGGATTATTTTTTTCTTCTTGTTCTGATTTGTTGTCTTTTGCCTGCTTATGTTCCAAATCATTGATTTGATTCTTGGCTTCATCCACTCTATCATTGTTTCCCTGTAAATTGTTGTTTTTTAAAAAAATTAATTTATTTTTAGAGAGAAAGGAAGGAAGGGAGACGGAGGGGGAGAGAAACACCCATGTTCCAGAGATGCATCGATTGGTTGCCTCTCGCATGCCCTCATCTAGGGACTTGGCCTCCAACCCAGACCGTGTATCCTGTCTGGGAATCAAACCAGTGACCTCTGGGTTCGCAGGCCAGCACTCAGTCCACTGAGCCATACCAGCCAGGGCAGTAAATTGTTCTCTATTTCAATTAGTGTATCCTTCATTTCTGACTGGATCTTTCTTATGCTATTAAGTTTCTCACTAAGTTCCTTGAGCATCCTTATAGCCAGTGTTTTGAACTCTGCATCTGATAGATTGCTTATCTCCATTTTGTTTAGCTTTTTCTAGAGTTTTGATATGTTCTTTCATTTAGGCCATGTTTCTTTGTCTCCTCATTTTGGCAGCCTCCCTGTGTCTGTTTCTATATATTAGGTAGAGCTGCTTTGACTCTGTGTCTTGGTCGTGTGGCCTAATATACTAAGTGTCCTGTAGGCTCCAGTGGCACAGCTTCCCCTATCACCCAAGGTGGGTACCCAAGGTGCACCCACCAGGTGAGCTGTGTACACCCTCTGCTTGTAGTTGAGCCTTGGTTGTTGTTGGTGGGTCAGTGGGAGGGATTTTCCCAGGCCAGTCAGCTGCAGGGATTGGCTGTGACCACTGACCATCAACCTCTGCCCTCTGTGGAGGATCAGCTGTACGGGGGCAGGGTGGTGGTGCTCTGATATGGTCTGTAGCTGTCCACTGGGTATGCTGCCCCTGGGGTTTCCTGGGTGGTACAGGGTAAGGTCAGCCTTGACCTGTGTTTTCCCCAGGGCCACCCAGGCTGAGCTGTAGAGCAATGGGAGATGGCTGCTACTTGTACTTGGCTTACAGATTCCTAGGCAAAGCCAAGCTGTGAATCTAGGCTGGCTGCTGCTAGTGCCAAGCCTAGGGCTCACGAAGGCCAGCTGTTGCTTGAGAGAATTTAGGAAGTTGTGCAGCATGATCCAAGACTAGCCTTTCATATAAAAAAGTCGCTTGGGTGGTCCTGTAAGTTAGGTGAGGTGGAGTCTCTGGGAATCTCCATGTCACGACAGTGTTAACCAGGTTGATGGAGTCTCAGATAGGGCACCAGCCTGATGACTCTGTGGGAGGGTGTTTAGAAAAGGGACAATGGCCTCTGTTCACCTTGATACCAGATACTTCAGTTCCTCCCTGTATGTCACTGATGCCTTTCATGCTGCTACCCGGGTGCTGGAGCTCAGAGGGAGTGAGTCTGAGTGGGTGAGTTTGTGTGTGAGTTCTTTAAGAGGAACTGCCTGGGGCTCCAACAGTTTCTTCCACCAACTCAACACCCATTAGGTTTTGCAGCCAAATGTTGTGGGGACTTATCTTCCTGGCACTGGAACCCTGGGCTGAGGGCCATAGTGTGTAGCTGGAACTCCTTGCTCCCAAGGTATCCCTCCCTATTTTTATCCACCACCCCTGGGTGAGGGACCAGCTTGTTCCACATCTCTTCCCCTCCTACCAGTCTGGGTGGATGTGGTTTCTTCAATTTTGTAGTTGTCAGACTTCCATTCAACTCGATTTCTGATGATTCTGAGTGATGGTTGTTCTATATTTTAGTTGTAATTTTGATGTGGTTGTGCGAGGAGGTGAACCATGTCTGCCTGTGCTTCCATCTTGACTGGAAGTCTTCTAGTTTTTACACGTTGTGTTCTTCACTGACAGTGTTGCTGTAATGGAGATGCTAAGAGAGAGTAAAAGAGTTTTAAAATTTTTTTTAAAAATTATCAAGGTAGCTGAGCAAAATCTGAAAAATAACCTTTTTTCCAAAGTACTTTTTTTTTTTTTTTTTAATTCTTTATTTTA
>PVIA01011878.1:0-41399 GCA_004024845.1 Tonatia bakeri
AAGAGAAACATAAATCTATTGCTTTTCCTACTCGCCCTGACCAGGGACCTGGCCTGCAACCCAGGCATGTGCCCTGACTGGGAATCAAATAGGCAACCTTTCACTTTGCAGATAGTGCCCAACCAACCGTGCTGCACCAGTCAGGGCTATTCTTTATTTATTTTTTCTTTTTTTAAAGCAAAGTAGGATTTTTTTTTTTAAAGATTTTATTTATTTACTTTTAGAGAGGGAAGGGAGAGGGAGAGAGAGAGAGAAACATCAATGTGCGGTTGCTGGGGGATATGGCCTGCAACCTAGGCATGTGCCCTGACTGGGAATCGAACCTGCGATGCCTGGTTCGCAGCCCGCGCTCAATCCACTGAGCTATGCCAGCCAGGGCTCGCAAAGTAGGATTTTAAAATTTATTTATTTATTCTAGAGAGAGCAAGAGGAAAAAAGGGGAACAAAAGGAGAGAGGAGCGGGGAGAGAGGAGAGGTAAGGGAGAAAAAGATGGAGGGAGGGTGGGAGGGAGAGAGAGAAATATTGATTTGTTGTTCCACTTATTTATGCACTCATTGGTTGATTCTTGTACGTGCCTTGACTGGGGATCGAACCTACAACCTTGGTGTATCAGGACAATGCTCTAACCAAATGAGCTGCCTGGCCAGGTCTCCATCCCTATTTTTGAAAAAACAATCTTAGTTGTTGTTTTTTTTTAAACAGAATGTATATTATAACATAGACTATTTTCTTGAGTATGAGAAATTCTGACAATCTGAAACATCAATATTTAGGAAAGAGACTAAGGAAGCTTAAAAAAAAAAGAGTCTTAAAACCTAAGTTTGCCACCATTAAAATGTGCTTTCTAACTGCAAGGATTCAGCAGTTGTAATATTTAACCACGGACACTTACAGTCCTTCGGCTAGAAAATAATATAGCATTCAAGACTGAAGGATTTGTTATTTTCTTACTATCATGTGACAGATATCTGAAAAGACAAATCAGAACCACAGAGAATCATGTGATCAGCGAGTGAGTGATCTGTTCTTTCCCTTATTCTCCAACCCACTTTTCACCTAAATGTTTTCAATGTTAAGAAGGGGAAGGTTTTATTTTTAAAAAACTTTCCAAATTTACTTCATTTAGGAGGTACTCAATAAAACACCGAAACAATCTATAATTTATTTAGCAAAACCTACTTCATTTTTCCTATTTACCTGTGCTGAGTTATTTAAATGAAATCATAGAATGTAGTTCTCTGAAATATTTTTTAAAGAGTTCATTCTTTTTTAAAAAAGATTTACTTATCTTTAGAAAGAGGGGAAGGGAGGGAGAAAAAGAGGGAGAGAAACATTGATGTGTGAGAGAAACAACGGGTTGCCTCTCACATGGTCCCAACTGGGCACCTGGCCTGCAACCCAGACATGTGCCCTGACTGAGAATTGAACCATCAATCTTTCAGCTTGTAGGCTGGAGCTCAACCCACTAACCACACCAGCCAGGGCTCAAGAGTTTATTCTTACTGAAATGAATGTTTTGTCTCCTACAACACTATCTAACAGCAAGCACATGAATCAACTAAGAGTTATTTGGGAGTGCTTCACTGCTCTTATGGTTAAGATCAACATCCTTAACATACCCCAATAATCTAGCTGCCCCTGCCTGGCTCTCCAACCTCATTTTATGCCACCTTCCAGGCAGAAGTGCCACATGGTCAGGCTTCTTTCAGTCTCCAATATACTTCGCTCTGCCGAACCTCTGGGTTTTCCCCATGTGCCATTCCCTCCATTTGAAATATTTCCTGGTCTCTGCTCCCTGTTTCCCCTGTCCTTTCACCCCTGCCACCTAGTTAACCCTCCAGATTTCTCCAAAAATCACTTCCTCAGGGAAGCTTTCTCTTGAGGTCCAGACTAGGTGGAGTTCCCTTATTATATATCCTAAAGCACCAAGTACCTTTCTTTGATAACATTTATCACAATTGTAAATTATATGGTTGTGTGCTTAGTTGAATGAAACTTTATGATTTGAGAAAATACTATGCATCATAAATTATGTTTATTACTGTTGATTCTCAAACACAGAGACAGATATACTAGATAAAATCCTCACCTGGGGGAGGCTCGAAAAAGGCTTCCTGCTCCTCCTCGATTGGCTCAGTGTCATTGTGGGCAGTCCGCTTGTGCATGGCCAGGGTGGAAATCTGCTTGTATGTCTTCCCACAGTGGTTACAGTTGTATGGTTTCGAGTGAGTATGCACAACATGATGTTTATACAAACTGGAATATTCTGTAAACCTTTTGTCACACCCGGGAACTGTACAAACATATGGCTTTTCCCCTAAGTAAAGAACAGAACCGAAAAAAATAAAAACAAAAACAAGTCAACTTTTACATATAAAAGCATAATCATTCCATACGTGGGGTGGGGGAAAGCCTATCATGGCAAAAAGTAGTAGTTGCCAATCCCTTCCTATGCTGCCATGAGGCAGCACACAGAAAATACTCCCAAACTATGCTTTTGGTTTAGTTAAAAAGGTAGTTTGCACCTGAGTGCTGTCCTGAGTCTGAACACCATTTTCCCTTAACTTCAAGGGATGAGAAAATTAAGGCGAGAGATGTTGCCTGGTTTAACTCTTAAGATTTAATAAAACTGTAACTTAACCTATTACTAGATAATCTAGGTATGATTAATGATATCACAATAATAACAATAAGAAATGTAATTATTATGATAACTAATGCAGTTTACCCTAAGGATTTTCTAAACAGCCTATATAGTTTGGACACTTCAGTACCTCCAAAAGGACATACATGTTTCATATTAACCTCACTTGACTTCTTACAACCAACCAAAAGCTAATATTCACTAAAAACTACTTGGCAATACAAAGGGAAGTAAAAACTAGAAATCTTTTTCCATGAAACAACTTGAGAATAATATAGGCAATACAACCATTTTTTGAATATTTTATTATAGAAAATTTCGAACTTACACAAAAGTATAGAGAAACAGTGTGATACACCCTGGTGTACCAATCACCCAGCTTGGTGATTATCAATTCATGGCCAATATTGTTTCATCTATTCACTACACATACCACCCCCACTCCACTCCCCTGGATTATTCTGAAACAACTCCAGATAGCAATCCAATGCATCTATAAATATTTCAGGTTGTATGTCTGAAAGACAGGACTTAAAAAAAAAACCCAAATTAACAATTACTTAGTATCATAAACTATCTAGACAGTATTAACATGTGGTGGTGGTGGTGGTGGTGGTGGTGGTGGTGGACAATCTAAAACTGAAAGCAAACTGGAATAAACCTAATTGTGGTTTAAGTGAATATTTTAAACCACATTGAAGGGGTTGGGGTGAGGGAGAATGAATAAACTAACTAAAGTAACTCATATACACAGTATTTGACTAACACACTCAGTACTTAACTACTGCTCAGTCTTGGACTAGGAAACAAATCTTCAACTTTTTTATGGGCAAGGCAATTCTGAGATTATTTGAGATGTAATAAAAGGTTGAGCAAATGGTACATGTGCCAATACTGTCGGAAGCCAGAGTTTTTGCTGTGGAAGAAGGGACATACAAATATGGAACGGGGGAAGAAAAAGAGAGCTGTTGGATGAATTGCTTTGTAGGTATTGGTGTAAACTCATATAATTTCTAAAAAGTGCATATGCATGTGTGTATACACATGCACATCCTACTTCTTTCTCTTTCTATACCTCCCCTAGGTAACTGCATCCTTTCCCATGGCTCTAAACAGTAAAACCATCCACAAATAGTCAAAAATCTCATACTAGTATAATCTGTAATATGAGTCCTGGACATAAAGTAAGTGGAGATTGCCTCCTGTCCTCTGCCTAGTCCCATTCTCAAAGCAGGGCAGGTTAAATTTCTTACCTTGGTAGATGGCCATGAGGGAGATGTGGTAAAGACAAAGCCAGGCAGGGAAATGGGCAACACCAACTCGGAAAATTGGCCATATTTGTATTGAGGCTGGAGCATAAACTGCCACTAGATGGCACCAAATCACATCAAGGGTTAAATGGCTTGGAATTGGGCTTCTGAGCTCCCTACCGGCTAGCTGCCTACCTCTCAAATGGGCCATCTCATCAACCTTGCCAGAAGAGACCGCATTAATCTTTATATGCCACTTACAGCATAATGTGGGTGCTTACTGTTACATATATTTGATGATCATTAGTCAACCCTTTCTTCCAGCCCCAGACTACCTCTTGAGTCAGACCGACATTTATCACTACCTACTGGATCTATTTCAATGATTCTCAACCATTTATGCATATAAAAGACATGATGAGCTTTTAATATACACTGACACCTGGGCCCCACCCCAGTAAAATTTTGTTAGGATCTTTGCACACATAATTTGGGAAATTAGCCTATTTTTAAAAGGTGAATCCAATGTGCAGCCACATTTGAGAGCACTGCCCTATCTGCACATTTCAAAGATCAGTACAGCCAAACTTAATGTAGGCTTTCCTCTTACCAAAATCTAACTTGCCCACAAAATGTACTGACTGGCAAACTTTCAGATAATGGGTCTATATTCCATCACTTTATTTTTTAAAAAAAGATTTTATTTATTTGTAGACAGAAGGGAAAGGAGGGAGAAAGAGAGGGAGAGAAGCATCAATGTGTGGTTGCCTCTCGTGCACCCCCCTACTAGGGACCTGGCCCACAACCCAGGCATGTGCCCTGATTGAGAATTAAACCGGTGACCTTTTGGTTCCCAAGCAGGCACTCAATTCACTGAGCCACACCAGCCAGGGCTCTGTTACTTTAAGGGGGGAAAATGTTTTCCCAGCCCTTGTAAAAATCCCAGTCAATTTCCCCAAATAACATAAAAAAGTTCCTAAGCACCTGTGTTAATAACCTACCAAGAATGCCTACATAACATGAAGTACTTAAAACACCAACTACCAAATTATTCAGCATTCAATGAACTCAGAAGTAGGTATATGTCTGTATGTAATACACAATGATATGGTATAATATTGAATAGCAATTTTGTTTTCCTCCTACCTGTAAATAAGTACTGTAATTAAAAAACTGAAGTATCCTAACGATATAAAAGGAATGCAAGTTATATTAACAAAATATACTTTTTCTTCAAACCTACAGCCACCTTTTCTATGTCTCTTAGGTTTTCACAGGCTTTTCCACTTTCTCAGAGAAGAGATTAACTTAATCATGCAGGGAAAATGATAGCAATAACGCATAGCACACAATGTAAGCATGATATGATTATATCTGAAATACGGCTTCAGTGTATTGTGTGTGCTCTCATTTATAGTCATATGCAAAACAACCTAATAGTTTTTCCTTTCACAGAAAAATGCACCCACAAGTAGATTTATTTAGTGGTTTTCAATTTGGGTCAGGAATTTTGACTAAAAATTTAGCTCTATGCCTCCAGTCACATGGAGCCACTCAATGTTCTCCAAATAAGTTACCCTTTTTTTCATACCTTTGTGGCTTTACTCATGACATTTTCACTGCCAGGAACACTCTCCCTCTGCCTATCAAACTTTAGGACTGAATCTAAAAGTCAAATTCCCCTTAAAGCCTTACCCGAATGCTTTCCCCACAGAGATAGCCATGCCCCTCTCTACTCCCACAGAATCTTGTTCATGTAATTGGGAGACACTGTGCAGCAATTACGTCTCTTGTCTTTCCTCAGCTGAACTGCACTAGACAATGTCTTATCTGTCTCTGCATCTCTGACGTCTAGCAGGGCAACACACAGTGGATACTTAGAACTGTTGAATAAATGAGTGTATAAATGCTAAGGTGAGGGTTTTTTTTAAAGTTGCTTAATCCCTGTCCACCATGCCGACTGGCAGGAAGGAGGGAAGCGATTACTTGGAATGGCTGATGGAAGAGACAGGACTTAAACTGAGCCTTGAAAAGTTAAAGAACAAGAAATCAGAGACTCTTACCTGTGTGTATCCTCACATGGTTTTTATAATTGGTGGCACTGGCAAATGCCCTTCCACAACCTGGTTCTGTACAGTAATATGGTCTTTCTCCTGTGTGTGTCCTAATATGCACTTTTCTGATATTTGATGTTGTAAAAGACCGACCACAGCCTTCAAAGTGACATTTAAAAGGCCTTTCTCCTGAAAACACAAAAGGGAATAAATTAAATGGTGCAAAAACACAGAGAAAATTGAAATGTCTTATCTTTCCATTCTGCTTAGGGTCATGCTCAGGACACTAACCTTTTTGTATACGAGCTTCCTTTCCCCTTCAGATTGTTCACCACACCCTACAACCCTGCCCCATGAACAGCATCTTCTGCTCCAAACTTAAATTTACCTAGATGTGTATCCTAGGTAAATTAGTCTGTTACTTAGATACTTAGATAATCCCTAAAAACTGAGAGCACTGACGGACTAGGGCTAATCTTTTTGGGGACACAGATTGCTTTAAGAATCTACAAAGGTATGGGCCCTCATCCTGGAAAGAAGCACACATGCTCAAACGGCAAACTGCATGGAATTTCAGTTTAAGAGAAACCCTTGATGATGACCCCTGAAACTCTTCCAGAGACCCCTTCCCCACATCCCCTCCCTGCAGGTAAGAAATGCCTAGACAGATGTGTTCACACCAGTACCTGTATGAGTTCTGATATGTTTCTGTAGATCTCCTGAAGTTTTGAAGGACTTAGTACAATTATCTTCTGAACACCGATATGGCTTTTCTCCTGTATGGGTTCTGACATGACTTTTTAATCCATAACCTTTAAGAAAAATGTAAAAGAAACTTAATTACACAAGACCCCTCTAACCATGACCAACAGGTCGCCAGTTCGATTTTCCGTTAGGGCACATGCCTGGGTTGCAGGCCAGGTCCCTTGGTTGGGGGCATGCGAGAGGCAAATGATTGATGTTTCTCTCACACATCATTGTTTCTTTCTCTCTCTTTCTCCCTCCTTTCCCCTCTCTAAAAATAAATTTTAAAAAGTATAGGAGTATGACAGCTCAGGAATGTCATACTGAGAATTCAATAGCTGTATCTCAGTCTAAAAGAGGTTGTATGCCTTTTCCCCAAGTGCCCAACCTTATTAATTGCCCATAACTCGTAATCCAAAACCTGAAGTAGAACTGAGACATGGAATGAGGAAGAGGACAGGGTGGAAGTGAAGAGGCCTGGTACTGTTGAGTCCTGGCCCTGCTCAACGTGTCCCTGAGCAGGCCTGTCCCACTGCTAAGTCTGGTTCCCCATGGCTCCCCCTAAGACATGTACTAATGTTAAATTCTGTATCAGCTTTTAATACGCAGCTTTTATTTTTCTTGCTAAAAGAAAGCAGGTTGTGGAGTGAAACACTGCACATAGTAGGCAGGAACAAAACAGGCCTGAGGAGAAGAATGGAAATGAGAGTGAAAGTGAGAGTGAGAGAGAGACAGAAAGAACAGAGCAAGCAGGACCAGAGGTAGTTAATGGAGAGACTGAAAAAAATGTCATTAGGCCAAAGGCAAGGGGTCAGTTCCTGCCTCTGGCCTGTCTCTGCTTGACCCCAACTGAAACCAAGAAACAGAGAAAATGCGTGTTTTACCTGTTGCAAATGCTTTCCCACAGCCTGGATGCTCACACTGATAGGGCCGGTCTCCTGTGTGTGACCTCTCGTGAACCTGTCATTAAAACACAGGCATGATTCTATTTCTTTTAGGCATTCCTCAGGTAGATGGTCTCAACATAGACCTATTTTTTTCACTGTGGAATTATTTTTTTGTTTGTATGTTATTTTTAATAAAAAAAAGACAACATTTCTTTTCTTAAAAACTAGACTCCAATAATTATCAATATACCAAATGCTTTATGTTAAGAAGTACTCATTTTAAATAAGAAATAGGAACAGTGCAGGTGTGTGTTTTCTAGAGTGGTCAAAAGTGTCTGCATGGAACATATACATGGTGAGAGTGGGGAGCAGAGTCTAGGGAGAGGCTACCCATGCAAGGTTAAGGGTGGGGAGGCTGTTGCTGGAGGGCGCTTGGTCTGAGGCAAGGCTTCCCCACTGACTAGTGCTGTGGCCATGACACTGCCTTCTCTAAGCCTCAAACTCCTCTCTGTAAAGTGGGGACAAAATAGTACCTACCATCAAGTGCTGCTGTGACAAATGAATGATCATGACAATGGGCAACAATTACTGAACTTCTACCACATGCCGGGCCATTCTTTTTGATGTTTTACATGTACAGTTTTATTTAATTTTCACAACCAATCTAAGAGAGATGTACTTTTTATCGTCCAATTTTATAGATGAGGAAAATAAGGCACTAAGAGGTCAGGTAACATGTTAAGGTTCTACATGGATAAGTAGTAGAGATGGGCTCTGAGGCTGCTACTCCAAATATGCTAACACACACTTCCTGCCACACTCTAAGTTACTCAGTAATTGCTATTATTTTTGAGTCATGGTATATTGTGTTTAGCTGCAATGAAAGTACTTGGCCTATATATTTGGAAGAAGAGACAAGCTAACACCAACTTTTGCTCGATTTCAGCAAATCACTGTTAACAGAGTGACTACACACACTGCTCATATAATTATAAAAATTTTACATTTGACAAAAGTGTATTCAAATATATGCAGTACCTACCATATACCAGTAGGGAGACAGGGATGAAGTAAACACACTCCAAGCCCTCAAAATGCTGACATTTTCTGAAATCTGTATAGGCTTTTGTGTGTCTTTGTATGAGTGTGAGTGTGTATCTATACCTTGACAAGTGGGAGGAAACAATGGCATTTGAATGCTACAATATCATGTTGACGTTAAATGTCCTAGGTATTGTCATAACTAGATTCAGCACTTCTTTACAGATACCTTAAGATGATGAGCTGTTGTATATAATTTTCCACATCCATCATATTCACATCGAAATGCCTTCTCTCCACTCTGTTGGGATTTAGCAGTTACTCTTGTTGTATGTCCTTGTAAGACAATCTAGATTTAAAAAAGTATGACTGAAATTATTTAGAGAGATAAAATAGATGAAATTGCTATTTTCAGAATAAAAAAGATAAAACTATAATGTAGGTTCCCAGACTTAGGTCATCATTTTAGAAAACTCCATCATGCTCAGCCAGTTAGGCTAACTCTGTCCCATGGCTGCAGTCAGTGGCTGTGAAGAAGTCGAAAGGAGATCCATGAGGCAGTACGGCTAGAGCCCACAGAGCTACAGGAGGCCCTGCTTGTCCACAGGGCACGCATTCCAAGACTCGCAGTGGACACCTGAAACCACAGATTGGACCGAACCCAATATACACCATACCTTCTTCTATATATACATACTTATGGTAAAGTTTAATTTATAAGTTAGGCACAGTAAGAGATGAACAACGATAACTAATGATAAAATAGAGTATGTGTAACAATATACTAGGATAAAGTTATGTGAATGTGGTCTTTCTCTCTAAGTACCTTATTGTACTGTAATCACCCTTCTTATGATGATGACAACGTGAGATGATAAAGTGCCTTCTTAAGTCAAGAATTTTTAACTTTCTCTTAAAGGAATCACTTTATGGCTTCTCTTTGGCACGTCTCAACTGTCAGCATCACTACTCCGGCACTTTGGGGCCATTATTAAGAAAAATAAGGCCATTATTAAGTAAAATATTATTAAGTGCTTGAACACAAGTACTATCATCCAATGACAACTCATCTGGTAACTGAGACAGCTACTATGTGACTAACAGGGGGCAGTGTGTACTGCGTGGATACGCTGGACTAAGGAATGATTCACCTCCTAGGCAGGATGGAGCAGGACGGCCTGAGATGTCATGATACTACTCAGAATGGCACATGATTTAAAGCTTATGAATCATTCATTTCTGAAATTTTCCATTTAATATTTTTGGACTGCAGTTGACCATGTGTAACTGAAATCAAAGTTAAGGGGGGACTATAGTATTGCTGCTCTAGAAAAATCAACCCAAGTAACATATCCACTGTATGTAGGTATTCCATGATACACACACACACCTTATTTATTTATGTATTTTAGGACATGTATCCTAAAAGCAATACAAAAAGCATTCTCAACTTCAAATAATAAATTAGAAATGGTCCCTGCCTTAGTAGGGCTCTCATTCTAGTTAGTGAAATTGTCTTATAAATTAGGGATTATGACAGAATATACCTTGCTATTATAGCAGTCCATGCAAAGTCCTATGAGGGACAAAATTGGAAAGCAGGTAGAGATTCAGGATATGGTGAGCTGTTTAGAGGTAAAATCTGAAGGCTAAAGAACAGGGGTAGGGAGAGCAGCCCAGGCAAAAAGGTTACTATGACCAAAAGTATGAAAATGTGTCAAAAAGAAATGGAAACTTAAATCAGAGCGCTATGTCTCTATAATGCAATGGATAAACATGAAAAAGAAAGGAAAATGTAGAACCACATTTGGGAAGAGTTTTAGATGTCATTCTGAAGAGCAAGCCTAGATAATAAAAAAAAGCAAAAGAATGGCATTAAAATTTTTAAAGTAATGGACTGACCAAGGTTAGCTCTGTGTTTTAGAGAGAGAACTCTGATAACGGTATGGAACAGAGTAAAAGATGAAAAAGGCAAGGAGACTAGAAGAAATTTGGATAACTATAACTACAGAAGAAGTAATGAAAATCAGCCTAGGACAATAACTATGGAAGAGAAAGCAATAGATGATTCTGCGGACTTTTCAAAGGGTGAAAATAGGCAAAATCCAAAATTCAAAAGCTATATTAATAAGCTAAAGCTAAAACAGGTATTTTAGGGTTACACAATATTGAATTTATACAGTCTTTGTCAAAAGAAAAATAACCTGATATATTATCACAAGGGAAATGTCTTAAGGTCAATTCAGAAGTTAACACTGCCCTGACTGGTGTGGCTCAGTGGACTGAACAACAGCCTGCAAACTGTGAGATCGCTGGTTCAATTCCTACTCAGGGCACATGCCTGGGCTGCAGGCCAGGTCCCCAGCTGGGGGCATTCAAGAGGCAACTGATCAATGTTTCTCTCATACATCAATGCTTCTCTCCCTCTTTTTCCCCCTCCCTTCCCCTCTCTCTAAATATAAACAAAATCTTTTAAAAATATATAATTTCTGTCAATAAGTCTTTAAAAAAAAGAAGCTAACACCAGCAAAATGCCTTAACAGCTTCTAAAAACATCTCTAAAACATGACTTCACTATTTACGCTTAATGTATGTTCTGAAAATTAAAAGATAAAAGCTCTGCAATATATTCCTTGTGTGACCTTGTATAAGTCATGTAGGATCTGTCTGCCTATCTGCATAAAGAACATCTTATACTAAATCGGTGATATTTTTTCTTTTAAGCTTTTATAAAGAAGTCAAAATCCTTTGCCAGATGGAATCTTGCACAGCATTCTACTGCGTAAAACACACAGGGCCATTCCAGCTGCTGTTGGTCCAGGCAGATGTGGGTGGCACAGAGCTCTGCTAGGCTCCAAGGGACTGCAAAAACACCCTCCCAAAATTAGAGTTTAAAAACCACTATACAAGATAATTAATGCTAAGTCCCTTAAAGCTTTAACATTCTAGGATCCTGAGGAGGTGCAAACCACTGTGGTAAATAAGGGGCTGGATTTAAGACTAAATTCCAAAATGTCTTCAATAGTGGAGATTAATGACCATTAATTGAGGAGTTGCATTTATGTAATGTATTGTGGTAGGTGCTTTCCATGTGCTGTTTTATTAGTCCTTCGTGACTGCCCAATAAACTGTTACTTATAATTTACAAATTTAAAAAATGAAGACCGGCATGGTTAACTAGTGCAACCTGCCCTTGGGTCAGAAGCTGAGAACCAGGATTTGAAATAGATTGGCTCTAGAGCTCAAATCACTAACTCGCCGGGCCTCAGGATGCGACAGCCCAGTGATAACTGGCTAGCAGCGCTTCTGCAGCCACAGTGAGGGACCTGGTAGGGCTGAGGGCAACTGGCACATTTTATCGCCTGGTTTAGCACTTAAAATTCCATTTACCATAATGGCCTAATGAACATGTCAGATAAACTCTTGTCATTTGATGAGCTTAAACTTGTTTATTAGGATGTAAATAATTTATACTCTTGGGGGAAAATAAAATAAAAGCAACTTGACCCATTTTTAAAAGTTATGTTCTCTTTTAAGAAAGGAATTGAAGGAAGGAATCATTGAAGTGTGGCAACAGAGGGGTCTCAAAGGAACCATGGGGAGACATCAGCATTGCCAGAAAGACTTAAAATACAAACAAACAAATCCCACACATTTCTAATGATTACTATTGGGTAGCAGTACTCAACTTTTTAGTTTTACCTCTCTATACTACGTGGATTTTTGAAATATAAACATGATTATCTTTTTTTAAAAAAGAAGGTCATTTTATTTTTTTACTTTGTACTTCTATTTAAAAAAAAGTCCTGGGTGGTGTGGCTCAGTGGATTGAGTGCCGGCTTGCAAACCAGTGGGTCGCAGATTCGATTCCCAGTCTAGAGCACATGCCTGGGTTACAGGCGGGGCTCCCAGGGACAGGGATGGGGGTGGGGCAGGGGTGAGGTGGGGGAGACGCATGGCATGCATGAGAGGCAGCCATACATTGATGTTTCTCTCTTTCTCCCTCCCCTCCACTCTCTAAAAGTTAAAAAAAATTAAATTTTAAAGAATAAAATAAAATAAAAAGCTATTGCCCTGACTGGTGTGGTTCACCGGGTTGGGCATCATCCAGCAAACTGAAAGGTTGCTGGTTCGATTACTGGTCAGGGCACATGCCTGGGTTGTGGGCAAGGTCCCCGGCTGGCAATGTACAACAAGAAACTGGTTTCTTCCACAGATTGATGCTTCTTTTCCTTTCTTTCTCCCTCCCTTCTACTCGCTCTAAAAATAAATAAAACCTTAAAAATGTTTTTTAAAATACTAAAAATATTATTATTTTTTTTAAATCCTGGGTTCTACGCTACACCTACTTATCGAATCTCTGGAATTTGGTCTTAGTCACGGGTTATTTTTAAAAGCTCCACAGCTTAATTCTGTATTTATCTCTGATTAATAACCCCTTATCTAATATCTTTCTTTTAGGAAAAAAAAAAAGGCTTAGAAAAGCAAGGTTCAAGATCACATAGCTAGATAAAAATACAGAAAATATACATGAAGTATGATCCACATTAAAACTGCCTATACTAAACAGGTTTTGGGATGGTCATCCAACCCATGTTTGGGAGAATCTGCTACCCCATCCACAGACTCTGATAACCAGAAAAGATGGTATATCTAAAGCTAGCCAGTAATCTGTGCCTTATGTGGCCTGGCTTAAAAAGTCAAGCTGATCTCTGGCCGGTGTGGCTCAGTTGGTTGGAGAGTTATCCCATAAACCAAAGGTCGTGGGTTTGATTACTGGTTGGGGTACATGGCTGGTTAGTGGCTTCCAGTACCTGGTTGGGACATGTACCAGAGGCAATCAATCGGTATTTCTTTCTCACATAATGCTTCTCTTCCTTTCTTTCTCCCTCCCTTCTTTCTCTCTAAAATCAATGAACATGTCTTTGGGTGAGTATTAAAACAAAAAACAAAAAAGCACAGCAAACTGAGTCCTGAAATCTTGACCTAAGGAATCTTGAGTTGAACGTGGGTGGTAAACCTGAGAAGGCATGGCTGTGATGAGCCATGTGTAAACTCAGTGACAATGCAAAGAAAGCCTGTGTGCAGAGACAAGAAGGGCATGCGAGAGGGGAGGAGGATGAAAAAGGAAGAATGAAAATAGCCTTCAGTGATGCCTTCTTTGCAGGCCAGATGGCTCTGGTTCCTGTGAAATTCAACTGTTCAGCAGTTCCTATTTTGGGCTTCTTGTATAGTCATATAATATATCTATCTTGAGCTAGCTTGACTAGCTTTCTGTGTTACTAAAGCTGTGATTAAAACTGGCAAGTCAAAAACTTTGATCTCCATCCAATGTAAATAAAATTAGTTTTGAATAAAGTCAAAACTAATGGAAACCATGAAAAAGGCCTGGTATTCTAACAGAACACATAAGTGCCAATAATGCTCTATCATGTCTTAACTAAAATATTAATCAAATGAAGATCACATTTGATTTTCATAATCCCATGAGATAGGTAAGGCAAAGAGTATTATTATTCAAATTTAGCAGATAATGAACCTCGGAGAATTCAATTTGCTCAGTTATAGAGCTACTACATAGCAGAGTGGAAACTCAACTCAGATTTTTTTTATTACGAATCATGTGCTATTTTAATACTCTGCTGTTTGCTACTTAACTAAGGGTGGCGTAACCTGAGGGCAGTGACTGCAGCAGTAGTCTCCCCCATACACACACCCTGTCATCCTTACAGTTCTTATAACTGAATGCCTGGGCATTCTTTTTTTTTTTTCTTATCCTCACCCATGGGTATTTTTAAAACTGATTTTAGAGAGAGGAAAGGAGAGAGCTCGAGAGAGAAACATTGACTGGTTGCCTCCCATATGCACCCCAACCTGGGATTACACCCCTAACTTCAGTATGTGCCCTGACCAGGAATCAAACCAGCAACATTGTGGTGTATAGGACAATGGTCCAATGAACCAAGCCATCTGGCCAGGGCCTAGACTTGCAACTTCTTAAGCAACTCCGGCAGAAGTAGCAGGAGTACCAACAGATAAGCTGAGAAGTTACAGGTGCTGCTTAATTGCAGTGGTTCTTTAAGGATATTTTGACATTTTAATACCCTGTACTGGGCCCTCAACCTCAAATATGGTACTTGATTGTTTTAGAGGATGAAGGATCCATGAGCTTCTGGTCCAGCATTAATGAAGAGAAATATAATGAGTCATGAATATAAGAAACATGTAATTATAAATGTTCTAGTGTAGCCACATTTTACAAGTAAAATAAAAAAAAAAACACAAAAAGTGAAATTAATTTTAGTAATTATTTTAACCCAGTATGTCCAAATTATCATTTCAACATCTAATCTGTATGAGGTTTTATTAATGAGATATTTTACATTCTTTTTTCATAATAAACCTTCAACATCCTGTAAGTAGTCTACACTCACAGCACATCTGAATTCTGACTAGCCAGATTTCAAGTGCTCAGTAGCCATATGTGGCTACCATATTGGACAACACAGATCTAGTCTGTAAGGGAGAAGTAAAAAGGGCAAAGGAGAAAAAGCTACAATCAAAAAACATCCTATTCAACTTTCTTCTATTTGTTTGTCCCCTGGCATCAACATCAAATGGTTTTATGTCTGCATGAAGAGCTACAGGGCTTTTAATAACATGCTGCAGCTCTGAATTCCTAGTGACACATCTGGCTCAGAAGTTAATTATTATAGTAACAAGCTTTTATGATAATAGTATACTATAATGTTACGCTCATTTTTCTGTAGGATGAATTCTGTATTAGTTATTATAAGTGTAGTTACAACTGTCTTTCTTCAGAAATAATCTATTTAAAAACTTAATTGTCAGTCACTAACAAGAGATAAAACCCTTAATGGGCAACGCCAAGGCACTGACCTACACCTTTTTTAAAACCCTTTAAAAATATTTTTTATTTATTGATTTTTTTTTTGGGGGGGGGCACATTGATTTGTTGCTCCATTCACTAATGCATTCATTGGTTGCTTCTTATATATACTCTGACCAGGGATCAAACCTGTAACCTTGGCATATTAGAACAACGCTCTAATCAACTGAGCTACCTAGCCAGGCCTTGACCAACATCTTTTGTATATATTTACACAGTATTTGAATTTCAGAAGAGGTTGACTTAATAAATTGCAAACAGTGCTTATACTGCTGCCACTTCATGGAAAACAGAAATAGTTGGCTGTTCAGCCATGTTTAGAAGTATCAAATTTCTACCAGTGATTCCTGTTACTGTATCATTTCCTGTTATTATAAATGTAAAATCGTATTGATAATCCTTAATAGTATCACTCAAGTTAAGAAGTGTGACCCTGAAGCAGTAACTTGAAGATAGGAGATAAAAATGATAAAACTCTCAGATGAATGCAAACACTGCTGAGGGAGCAGTCAGGAAAATATTAAGAGATAATTGCTGAGAAAAAGAACAGCATGAAAACAAGAATATGCTACAGTGATTATAGAAGCTCCAACGACACCCACCCATACAATAACGAAAATACATAATTCAGAACAGTCTTGAATTACGCAAGTTTTGAATTTTTGAACTGTAGAACTCCCAGAAGGCATCTGTGACTACTCTGCACTAACTACAAAACTCTTAGAGGCACCGCTGCTGTTATTTGGGTAAGGGCAGCCAACGACTAAATCCAGGGTGAGCACATCTGAAACAAAGGGCAGCCAACCCACGGACATATGCAGCCTAGGAAGCAGTCTGGTAAAAAAGGTACAAACAGCTTTGCCCAGTGCAAACAATAATAATTAGCTAGACGGGACCTTTTCTCCAAGAGCTGAAAAGGAAAGTATGGAGGGAATCGGAAGCAGAAGAAACAAAAAGATATAAAAAGTCAAGTCAGTTCACATGGTGCCCAAAATTGCCTTGGATTACAGAACACAAAATTCATCTGGATTTCTGTGGTATTTCTATATGATGAATACTTATACCTGAGATAGTTTGAGAAAGTTGCTAATATATACTGCACAACTTTTTTTTCTATTTTTATTGGTTTTAGAGTGGGGGGGGGAGAGGGAGAGATGGGGTGGGGGGAGATTTGTTGTTCTACTTATTTATGCATTTCTTGGTTGATTCTTGTATGTGCCCTGACCAGGGATTGAACCTGCAACCTTGGCATATCAGGATGATGCTCTAATCAACTGTGCTAATAGGCCAGGCATATTGTATGCTATTTTTCTGAAATTGTAAGATTTTCCTAGGAAGGTAGTGAGATTCCCTATTCTTGCTTGCATCCCTAAAAGGGCTTAAAAATGCTAAGAGAAAGAGATTCTCACATAAAAAAATAGCTTTACATACCTGCATTTTTTTCTCTTGCTCATTCTCTCCAATCATTCCAGTACCTGTTATACTTTCACTTCCATCAATGGACACCTAGAGGAATAAAATAAAGCTTAAAGAAGTTTTACATTTTGACCACTGTTTTAGCCTGGGTGGTAAGTTCATGGAGAGTGATTATTGTTTATTCCTATGTATGTTGAAAATTTTCATAGTAAAAAGTAGGAAAATAACCTTTTAAAAATTGTATGAAAGATATTAAAAATCCAGTTCCTTAGATGTAAAACTTAATTGAGACTTTCCTTCATCTTTTCCAATCTCTATTTTCTACTTCTTAATTCATAAGTAGTTCTATATATAATCTATTATTTCTCTTATGGTACTCACTCATCCTTGCATATAACTTTTCTGAGTTACCTGCCACCCATTTCTTTTCTATAAGCTCTTATTCCATCCCATTACTTTTCTCCCAATATTTCTTTTTACATACTTCTTTTAAGATAAATGCTGATCTCCTTTCTGCTGTCTGATTCCAACTCTGAATTGCTAGTTTCTTATTGGATAAAGTACACTAGTACACTTTTTTGTTTTCTTTTACTGAAAAATAAAGAAGAACGTTCTTGACATTGTAAAATGATGTACCTTTGCTGCATACTGCTCCAAAGCACTGATAGTTTCAGGGTCAATTGTGGCATCTCCAGTGTGCAAACCTGCCACTGTACCATCAGCCTGAATTGCTAAGATGGTATCGGACTGTGGGACTTGCACTGCGTGGTGGATGTAAGCTGTGGTGCCATCTTCCAGTTGAACTGCCTGTAACGCGCTCTGGTCATAACTATCTGAGGGAGTGGAAGAGAATGGCATTAAAATAAAGGTAGTCTTACATGTGTTATTTCATTCAATCCTCACAATTCTGCGAGGCAAGTGTATTTACTGCCCACAATGGACAAATGGGAAACTGAGATTTTGGGAACCAGGAAATAAATAAAACTAATTAACAGTTAAAAATCAGTACATTGAGAAATAAGGATGAATTCATGTCAGTGTGACTCCAAAGTCCATGGGTTTTTTTCCCTCTAAATAACCACACAAAGCTATACACACTGTTGTGAAATAGTAAATCTATCCAACTACAACGAACCCATTATTAACTCCCACTGCTAAAGAAAAACTTTAGAGATTACTTTTTCTCATCTTTAATTAAACAAATTTACTTACAAAGTATTCTAAAATTTTAAAAGTTTGCCCTTGGTTTCACAACTAAACAGTCCTTCTAAAACATCTTACATCATTCTATAAGAAAATATTTTATAAAGTAATAACAGCTGATGTTTATTAAGCATTTACTGTGTGACAAGCATTGTTCTAAGTGCTTTACATATGTTTGTACATTGTGTTTCGCAACAACCCTGTGATGTGGATACTGATTATAATCCTCATTTTACAGATCATGAAACTGAAGCACAGTGAAGTTAAGTACTTTGCTTACAGTCACACAGCTAAACAGGTGCAGCCAGAGATTTGAACTTAGATAGTTTGGCTGCAGAGCTGTGCTCACTACTCCTATGCATTCCACCTGCCTGGTACTCCCCACACAAAGTTAATAAACATGAACATTTTACTGTATTTGCTTAAGGCAGTTTTGAATTTTTATTTAGTTTTAATTAAAGATCAACACAACAGACAAAGTAGTTATATTTAAGAGGAAGAAAAAAATCAACAATTTAACTTTCAAATATTTAATTTTGTATTTTAAAAGCAGCCCGTATTTGAAGTCCTTTAGGGAACAGAGGCTTGCTATTGAGACCTGTTATTGGACAGCTCAAATCAGAAAGTTTTTGCTCAGTCTGTGCCAAAATCTGCTTTCTTGTACTTGAAAACTAGCATAAATCTCCTTTTATGTGACAGCACTTCATTAACAACAGACAGGTCTTATTTTTGCCACATACTCATTTCTTCCTTATTTTATTTATATTTCCAAAACTATTTTACCTTTGGAGGCATGGTGAATAAATGCTGTAGTTCCATCTTCTAACTGTACTGCTTGACCATCCTCTAGACGTAAACTGTCCCCTGCTCGAGAACAATGCTTACATTTAGATCCCATGTTTTCTGATAACTCAGCAACAACAGAGTAAATAAATCATGCCCTGGCTGGTGAGGCTCAGTGGATTCAGTGCCGGTCTGTAAACTGAAGGGTCACCGGTTTGATTCCCAGTCAGGGCACATGCCTGGGTTGTGGGCCACGTCCCCAGCTGGGGGCTTGCAAGAGGGAACCAAATGATGTATCTCACACATCAATGTTTCTCTCCCTCTTCCTCCCTCCCTTCCCTCTCTCTAAAAGTAAATAAAGATTAAAAATAAAATAAAATAAATTAAACACATAAAAACTACACTTGCTTTATGGGTCCTTTGAATTTACATAATTTCAGCAAAACTGCTCTCAATAAGTGTTTAATGGTAAAAAGACATTAAGACACTTGTTTTAGAAATATATACCAAGGTATAAGAAGAGCTGAAAGAAGGAAAAAAAGAAAAAAATCAGAAACGTCTAGCTCAAAGAATAGAAATATTTACTTAGGACTGTTGCACATTTGTCTCCAGAGTGCAGTCCGATAACTTCTTTTCTATTATTTTTGAGAGAAAGTCTCAAGTTAAAATGGTCATTCACTGCTCTCTGTGACATCTACTGATCTTCCCTTTCAGAAGGAGGACCAGAACAGGACTAAGTTTACGTAGTAAGAAGGGATGGAGGCAGAAAATACTAAAATATTAAAATCAGGAGGGTAAGTAATATCAAATACTTACTAGTTTTAGGTATGGGTACATGTTGAACATAGGCAGCAGAACCATCTTCCAACTGAATGACCTGGCCATCTATAAGTTTTCCATCTGGAACAAAACATTTAAACCACTGAATGAGAACAAGCGAAAAATGTAAACTTTATACAATTTCAAAATGGTATCAACTATAAAAACATACACTACTTAAGATCATGTTCATCTTGGTTCTTCCCTCAATGTTCTGAGGCAATTCAATAACACATCCAGTGATCCTACAGAAAGCAGAAAATCCTCCCTCAGCCATCCTTCCTCCCTCCGATTTCCAATTAGACAAGGTCAAGAGGAAGAGTGGCGCATCACAGCAGACTACACGAGTTGAACCTCTGTATACTTCTCAGAGCCACCTAGAAACAGTAACTCTGAGCAGGGGGAAGCGGAAGCTGGCAAGAATAGACAGCCATGTCAGTGTATGTGAGGCCAGTCTCATCCCAGGGGCATAAGTCCCTTGACTATGCATATGTGTTTAGTAGGTTTCCATAAAAACAAGAAGTTTGAGAACTAGGCTATTTCTTGGATCAAAATAAACACTGATTCAGAAGCAAAGTTATAAAATTAAAACCAAATGTTTTTACTCTTTGCATATTTCTTAAAAACATTAAATAATAACTTGAACTATAAAAAGCAAGAAAGGTCTTAATAGAATTAGGTCATGGATACTCCTCTCTCCCTCACTTAATTCTGATCCCCACAGTATCTCCCAAGTATCTCAAAGAGTATCCCCAAATTATTAAAACAATATTTAAGTTAAACTGAAACTAGGCAGGACTGGGAAGGGGAAGAGTTGCTAAGTGCTCCCACTCTGAGGATATCACGCATCGCCGATACTAACCAGTGGGCTGTAATGAGGTGCGTACCTTTAGAATTATGCTGTATATAAGCAGTAGAACCGTCTGCAAGTGTTACTGCTTGCAAGCTTACACCTTCCATGTTTTCTAAATTGTCACCGTCTATTATAAAAAGACAAGTATTTTCTTTAGATAACTATCATGTGCACATGCTGTTTAAATTAATTTTTTAAAACGAAAATTAGGCAAAAGGCAGACTGCTTAACTTAGACTTAAGTGCGATTCTTCTAGTATTTACAAAAAACATTTCCCTGCCCCACCATACCCAGCATCCACACCAAGGTAAAAAAGCTCATTGAAAGGCTTAGCTTTGGGTTGTCTTTAGCTAAATGAGAAAAGGGATGTAAATTCAGTGCTGTGATTTTTCATTTTCCCTTAAAACAAATGGTATTTCCAAACCCACATAATCCCTTCAAATAAGACTGCTCACCTGCCACAGTTACTGCCTCTGTCAGACACAGGGTAACATGCTGAGCCTCCATTCCTCCTCCAGGAAACTCTGTCATTCCCTGAGAGTCTCGATTTATTTGGGCTAACAACATTTTTTACCTTGAAGAAAAATATAGCCCTTGAGAACAAAGAACAATGCACATGAAATAAAAGCTACAAAGAATATTTATGAACCATAAAAAAATGCCAAGGAAATAAACAGTTTTTGAAGTAAGCTGAAATTTCACTTAATATGCAGGGTAAAAGTATGAACTCAAAGTCCAAGGCACGCTTTTTATAATTTATCAGTAAACTATTGAGCACACTGGCAAGTCTTGCTTTATCTGTTTTGTACCATGTCTAAAATTCCCACAATTAGAGTTCTTTGGGCTTAACCTGGTTGAAGATTCCCACTTATATTCCATTAGCAATCCTGTTGACTCAATCTTCCGAAATCTATCCTGAATCCGGCCACTTCTCACCACCTTTGCCATTACTTCCCTGGTCCCAGTCACTGCCATGTCTCACTCACATTCCTGCAAAAGGCTCTCACGTATGTGGGAGTCTGAGTCTCTCACGTTTGTGGGGACATGTATTAAATTTGTTTTTTTTTCTCTTGCTAATCTGTCTCACATCTGTTTGATTATTAGACCAGCCAGAAGAACCCTGAGGGTAGGGGAAAGTTTGTTTCTTCCCTATAACTGCACTCACGTTTTTAAATATGTACATAAATATCTACACATGCTATACAATGTATATACATGTATAAATTCAAGAGGTCCTCCCACAAATGGGACCAGGAAATGAGGATGGAGTGAGGAAGGGACTTAATTTTTACTGCATACCTTCTATAAGTTAAAGTTTTTTTTACCATGTTTATGTCCATGATTTTTTAAAAAAGTAGTTACTATAAACAGAAGCATTAATAGAGAAAGCAGCACTTAACTTTGCGTCAGGGGTGCAAATACCAGGGCATGTAAATTTGGGCATAAAAAGGTAAGCAAGCATTTCCTAGGGGTAGAAAATAGGAAGGGTGGTCCAAACAGAGGGAACAACCTCTAAGTGCACTGGCTCCTCACTACCCAGATCTCAGCCATCATTTGAATCCTACATTATTTGCTGTTACTTTGATTTGTCTTTCCATCCATTCATGCATTTACCAGTTGACTCCAGCAAGTGCCCCCACTGGAGATTGAACCTGCAACCCCAGCGCATCAGGAAGATGCTCCAACTGACTGAGCTACTTGGCCAGGGCCCTCATTATGTTTTTGCAATCATAGATTTCACGTACATTATGGCTTTATAATTTGCTGGCATGTTATGCTTTTTTTTTTCTTTTGCGTGCTATGCATTTGAATCTTGCTCAGCTCCTAGGCAATTAACCTGCTGCTGAGCTCCCATTTCCTCCTTTGAAAAAAATGGAAGAAGACCCACCTGACAGGGCTGTTTTAAGAATTACCTGAAATAATGTATTTAAAGTCTTTAGCACCGAAGATGTACTTTTTGCCAGTTTTCTTTATGCAAGTGAGAAAAGTGAGGTTTATAGAACCTTGTTTTAGGCTGAAAAGCTTCTGATTCCTGATATCTAATGCTCTTCTTTCATCTTACTAGTCCTTTAACTCCTACATCTAGTCTGCCCATTAGATTATAAGCCTTCTGGAATATGTGCTATGTTCCTTGGGTCTCTGGAATTTTGACTCATAAGATTATATATTCAATAAATATCTAATGAGCCTGGGCTGGTATGGGTCAGTGGACTGAGCACGGGCCTGCGAATCAAAGGGTCCCCAGTTCAATTCCCAGTCAGGGTACATGCCTGGGCTGTGGGCCAGGTCCCCATTGGGGAGCGCATGAGAGGCAACCATACATCGATGTTTCTCTCCACCTCTTTCTCCCTGCCTTCGCTTCTAAAAATTAAATAATAATAATAATAATCTTTAAATAAATAAATGGGCAGATAAATAAATGGATAAATAATGAGTCTGACATACCTCAAGTTGCAGAGTGCTTTACAACGGTCATCCATTTATGCACATCCAGACATGGCCCTCTAGTTCTTAGTACACTCCTAACTCTTCTTGCTTTTGCATGTATCGTTCAGTTTCACCTCTTAACTGAAATATTCATTCTACCACTATCTCCCTATTTTCTATCACAGAACTCTCTCTTTCATAGGAGCATTTCACTTATTAGAATTTCTAAGTCACAGGTGGCAAACACAAAGCCCTCGGGCCAAATCCAGCCCTCCACGTTGTTTCAACCTGGCGGCAGTGTAGAGCTCTCACTTAACTGTTAAGTAGTGACATTTATATAATCCTAAAACTATATTCGGCCCTATGAAGGCAACTGAGAGGCTGATGTGGCCCCCAGTGAAAATGAGTTTGATACCCCTGTTCTAAACGATCTAAAGTTCCATGATGGCAGGGCTCCCATCCGTCCTATTCATTCCTGAATTTCTAGTGCCTTCAGGAATGCATGGCACATGGTACATGCTTACTAAATTATTTGTTGAATAAATGAATACAATTTGTATGAAGTCATGGCTAGTTAACTGCCTGAGATGGGACTAAAGATTAGGTCTTCTTTTATTCCAATGCTCTTTTCACTGTCTTACTTATAATATCCTACTGTGTTACGTGTATACATTAATAGGACAAAAGCCACTTCCTCAGGCCCTTTTTCCCAGAGCTAGCTGGACCCCCATAAAGCATGGCTGACCCTCACTGTTTTATGAACCTTTATTCTTGGGACTAGAAAATTACTGGAAGCACCCTGAAGGCTCAGAGGCTCCAGGAATTTACCAAACAGGAAGTACCAGACCACAATGACCTCCAGACCCTGCACCCAAAAATAACATTGAAACAAGTTGCAGCCTAACTGAAACATCCTGCTCTACAACCCAATCAAAGCCCTAACCCCTCAGTGCTGGTGCTAGTGCTGGTGCATATCTCCACACCTAACTCCTTCCCTCCCTTGGGAAAGTAAAAATAAAACCCTTTACTCTGAGCACTATCTTCTCTTTGTGAATTCTTTCACAGCCCACATCACCACCCACCCTAACATTTAGCATGTATAAATTGCCATTAATTTTAATGATTGCAACTTCCTGTGACCATTACTCCATGTTATATAAATGTCTGCATCTTCAATACTAGGCCAATTGCCATCATTATTTAACTTAAAAATGTGTATAAATAGTACATTAACATCTGTGCTACAGCATATTATGTATAGTACTCAAAATACTATATTACTTTAGAAACTACAGATACTTTGTATTTTAAAAGTTAGAAGGTGGGTACTATGTAGCTTATACTTCAAAGACTGGGCTTTTGAACCAGTCATAGGTTCAAGACCCAGCTTTGCCATGTAATAAATAATTGGACAAGTTACTCTCAACTTCAGTTGATTCACTTGAAAAGTAGGGATAATAACTCCAGTATGTGACTTAGGTTTGTAGTGAAGGTGATAAGTTTATATATATAAATCACTCAAAAAAAAAAAAACCATTCAATTCAGTGCCTAATCAAAGTTAAGTGCTGAGTAAAATGGTATTTTAAGTAAAAACCATGTAGTTTGGAGTTAATGCCCGTGTCTACACATTATTGGCTAAGTCATTTCTGCAGGGTGCAGAGTTCCCACTGCAGCAATTTTTTTTTTAAATTTTATTTATTCATTTCTAGGGAGAGGATAAAGAGAGGGAAAGAAACATTAATCGGTTGCTTCTCGAATGCCTCTAACTCAGGCATGTACCTTGACAGGACGGGAACCAGCAACCTTTTGTTCGCATGTTCGCATGTTTGAGCCATGCCACTCAGGGCCACTGCAGCAGCTTTAAAATTGGATTAGACTTATGGAAAAGGATAGAGAAAAATTTATCATTGTTTTCAAAAGTTTCTTTTTGAAAAATGAGAGGGAGACTTCTAAGTCTAAATGCATCTGAAAAACAAAATAATTCTGATTGACAGTACAATAAAGTTTAAAACACTGTCTCACAAATTAAGCATAGAAATAAGCAATGACACATGAAACCGAACTCTTTAAAATAACCACTGTGTTCTGAAATAAAGCCAGGAGCAAAAAGACTCAGAACTAGGTGAAACCTCAGATTAAAGCAAAAACAAAACTAGATTAAAAACTTCAAAAGGGAGTAACAATGAAAATTTCAGGACTCAGAAAATTCTCCTCACATAATCATAAAGTGTAAGTACATCACAATTAGTGACATCTTAAGTAATAGTAGAGGCACAATTCCTGAATACAGGTAGCTCATCTTTCCATGAACACAACAAATTCTTACTTTACAGCAATATCGCAACTTGCAGCAAAGGGCTACAGACATTTTGCAAATCATGTAATCTTGTAAGAGACTTTTATATAAAAAGACCTAATACAACTCAGTAGTAGGCAAATAATCCAACTTAAAAATGGGGGAAAGCTAAAAATCAACATTTCCCTAAAGAATGTATATCTACAAATGACCAATAAGCACATGAAAAAACGTTCAATACCATTAGCCACTGGGAGATGCAAACCAAAATCACTGAGACACCACTTCACGCCCACTAAATAAGAAGTGCTGACAAAGACATAAGAAATGGGAACTCTCATACACTGCTGGTAGAAATGTAAAATGGTGCAGCCACTTTGGAGAACAATTTGCCAGTTCCTCAAAAGGCTGAATGTAGTTACCAACCACATGACCAAGAAATTCTACTCCTAGGTATATATATCCAAGAAAAACGAAAATGTATGTCCACACAAAACCTTGTACATAGTGTTCACAGCAACATTAACCACAACAGACAAATGGTGGAAACAAACCGTATGTCCGTTAACAGATAATGGACAAATATAACGTGTCTATACATGAAATAATTGTCAATAGAAAGACATTAAGTTCTGATAATGCTATAACATGGGGGACCCTTGCAAATATTATGCAAGTGAAAGAAGCCAGTCACAAAAGCCCCCACACTGAAATTCCTATGAAATGTTCACAATAAGCAAATCTGTAGATTAGTGGTCGGGGAAGAAGTTGGGGGTTAAAGGGAACAGGGAGTTTCTTTTTGGTGTGACAAACGTTTTAAAATTTATGGTGGTGATGGCTGCACAACTCTGAATATACCAAGCCAACTTAATTACACACTTTAAACGGATTAATTGAATGGTATGTGAATTATATCAACAAAGCTATTACTTTTTTAAAGGCGGGGGTGGGGGGGAGGCTATGGAATTTCCAAAATATACCTTAGTTACAAATCTGATCATCTTATCAGTTTTTGAATGATCTCCTTATCATCTATTCTCTTACTAAACACTTAACAATGAACTTAAACTATACCCTCAGAGAGAGAAAAGATTAAGTACTGCACAGATTTTTGTTAACTACAGAAAAACCCACGTATCTTCTAGTAAGACTCAGGGCAAAGCTGACCACAACCTCCAACCTACAATTTTTCACCATATCCCACCATAATTATACCAGCTGATTAGACACTTCCAAAGCAAAGGCTTAAGTTGATTTTAAGCAAATAATGGGTTTAGCAATGGTACTCTTTCCCCCTACTTCTTTAACCTCGTTAGTGTGGTCACTTTATTGTTTAACAAAAATAGGAGGGAATAAAAAGCGGTTCACGTTCCACAATGTTACAAAGCAACCGAAGGAATCGTTCTCTTTGGCCAAAACCGACCCCCCAAAAAGGAGGAATGATAAAATTAACAACTTCTAAATATTTGATGTTAGACCTCAAATGACCTAAAAAAATGTTTTTTAAGGGAGAGAAAGTAGTAATCTGTGCACGATATGGGTGGGAGGAAATTCTAGGTGCGTTCTTCAGGCGGGGTCCAAGCGGGCCCACGGCCAGTCCTGCCGCCGGCGCCACAGCTGGGGCCTGGTACAGACCATGGCCCGCCGTCCCAGGCGGAGGAGCTTCCCCACCGGAGCGCCTGGGGACTCGCTCCGCAAGGAGGTCAAGACGAAAAGCGCCGCCAGGATCCCGAGGGCTCCACCCTCCCGTCCCTCTCCTCGGCGGTCCCCTGAGGGGAACAGGCGGGGCACTGAGCAAAGACAAGAGTTGGGGGGGGGTGTCTCCGGTAAGAAAAGCTCCGCCGCCCCAGAGTGGCGGCCGCGGGTTATTAATAAACTCCGCTTCTGCCCAGGCGCCGCTGCCCGCCGTAAAATCAGAAGGGCCTACGACGAAGACTGAGCAGCCAGAGTCAGGGCCCGGGCCCGAGCGGGCCCGCGCCGCCGCGCTAAGGGCGGCGGCCGGGCGGAGAATAATGCACACTGGGTAAAAACACATTTATATACGAACCTCCGAGAAAATTTTCCAACAATTCCTTCGTCCGACCACCATGCACCAGGACAGGAAACAGCCGCCCGGCCCCCAGGCCCCGCAACCCGCATACCCAGTCTGAAGCCCGCCCCTAGCCTCCATTGGGCTGTCACTACGTCACTCATTAGACGCTTCCTGCTTACCATTGGCTCAAATTTATGCGACGCGAGAGATCAGTTTGTCTACGCCCCATTTTCTTGACGTCATGCCCTAAAGCCAGCGCCTGAGTGGCTTGGCTGAAGAGCGGAATCGAAGTTCCTGTTCCTCAGTGGTTGGTAGAACCGCTTATCCCAGACCGACACCGCCTCGCTAAGTAGTGAATTATGCTGATTCGGGGGCCCCTGCGGGAGACGCCATTTTGTAATGAGGGAGGGAGGCTGGTCCTTGTGAGTAGCCGGGAGGGAAAAGGGGTGACTGGCGCCATTTTCCCCACAGGGGCTAGGAGCTGGCCTTGGCTCTCACGGTGGGCTTCTTGGAGCGCGTTCTGGAGGCTGGTTGGGCTTTGCTTAGAGATTTGCCGTTTGTCGCAGCATTGGGAGGGAAATGGTTGTGAAGAGTAGGAGAAGATGGAATTCGTAACAGCTCCCTGGGGGCTCTCGGTGCCAGCTGGGGCCTTCGGTCTTGGAGGAGGGCTCCTTTCCCGAGAGTTGGCTCTATGGCAGTCATTGATTGCAAGCTTCTCCGCGCTTCAGTCGTCCGGGCATCACCATTCCGTGGGAGGGTGAGCCTCCTAATCGCTCCCCCCTGCCCCGGCCAAAGCCTCCGAGGAGTTTGGCCACGGGGAGATGGTCTTGGATTCTGCTGGGAGACTGCGGTTCCTTTTGCATTTTAATGTTTAGGCTCAAAATTTGCAAGTCTTTAATGGTGTCGTACCTTCTCTCTCTCTTTTAAATCGACCTTCATTTTCACTTTACCTTTTGTATGTTTCGCGAATTAAAGGAAAAAGAAAATATTGGAAAAAGCATTTCCTCAGGCTCTCTGAACCTAGTCAGAATGAATACAGATTAGTTATTAGTTGTTTTTCCACGTCCCAACCCCAGCTTCAACTATTGGAAATACTAGCCGTTTCAGGAGTATTCAGTAAGTTCATTTGCTTTGGCAACCAGGCTGAGTAAAGATGACATGAAAGTATAGACGCAACCTTTGTTAAATCGGGCATTCGAGGTGTAGAGCCGAATTACTACGAGAATGAGGAGGCCGGCCAGTTGTAACTGGCTAGTGTTCCGCTTGCAAAAATTAGCGCTAGAGGATGTTAGATTTAGTGTCTCGGGCGTTTCAGGTAGTTATGGAATGGCCAAAGGGAAGTTAAAAATAGCTTTCTAAGTGAAAATAATTGAAATGTTTTAATGGACAGTTGAGCCTAGTTCGAGATTTCAATGGTATCGTATTTCCTGGTGGGGAGTAGGGGGCAGGCTAACCCTACTAAAGTTTAGATGAGTAAGTGGTGCCCAAATGCCAGTCCAAGGAAAATAACTTTTGACTTTCGTTTGAATACATATTTAGACCTTTAGAGCAGTTATTTTTTCGTTATGCCCTTACAAAAATGAAGAAATGTAACACAAAACTGGATTACGTTACTTGAAACTGAAGGAATTGGCTTATTGAAAGCAGCCTCATACTCAATGGATAGATTGCCTTTGACATAAGGGAGTATAAGAGTTCAGATGAAAAACAAGGCTTTTTAAAATAAAAAAAACTAGGGTGTTTTAACTTATACATTCTATACCTTCCAGGTGTTATATCTGTATTTGGTGATCAGAAATGTTATTAAAGGAAACAATATTTCTCTACAGTTTAGCCATTTATTACTAAGTCTCATGCCTGTAATCTCATCAAAGTACAGAATTTCAAGAATTTATGCATGTTAATTTTGTACATTTTTATTACCATTTATCCCCTTTATATCGTTTTCCACCCCATTCAATGCCCAGAGCTGTCAGCCTACTCTTTATGATTCTGTCTCTATTTTGCTTGTTAAAAGACTTTTTAAAGATTTTATTTATTCTAAGAGACGGGGAGGGAGGAAGAGGGAAACAGATTGGTTGTCTCTCACACAGGCCCCATCCGTGGACCTGCTGCAACCCGTGACAACCAACTGAACCACAACAGTCAGAGCTCAAAAAGTAATTTTAGGTTACCCATAAGTTGCAGATTGCAGTTACAAAACTTTTTTTGGTCTTGTTTTTAAAAATTAAAACATTTAAAAAAATTAGTTTACATTCAGTATTTTGTGTTAGTTTTAGGTGTATAGCAGTGGTTCATCAATCATATACTTTACAAAGTATTCCCCCTCATATTTTCAGTACCATACATAGTTATTACAATGTTGCTGACTATATTCCCTATGCTCTACTTCACGTGACTGGATAGGATACTGTAATTCTTACCTGATTCAGAGAGAAACCTTAACTCTGATTTTGTCACAGGTAAATACTGTTAACTTTGTGTTAACAGTATTCCAGTGACTTTAGAGTTCAAATGTCCAAAGTATTCAGGGCAATCCATAATCTTCATATTTTCCCCCAAATCACCTCTTGTCCCTTATATTTTGAATTAATGACCTGGAAAAATTTCACTTCCAACCAGTGCTAACCCAGGCCCATGTGGCCAGTTTATCAATAGGCTAATTTATTCCTAGCCCCCTTTAAAAACTGCCATCGTGATTTTAAAAACATTTCAGTAACTCAAAACTTTCTGGAGAACTGATTGAATTGGGCATATTTATACCACAACAACCAATAAAATATGTGTGTAAAAAAAGATACAAAGAAATGCATTAAATCCTAAAAGTATCTCTGGGAGAAAGTGTTTAGAGATGACTTGGGTTTATTAAATTATTTCTGTAATAAGTTTGTTTTTTTAAATCATGGATTTGTAGCTTTTTAAAGCAAACAACAAAAGTTTAAAACCAAACTAGTAGCTTGCTCTGTATTGGGAGCTGTGGCTGTAGGTATATCAACTTTTCTCAGAACCTGCTGCCTCATCCTTAAGATAAAAACCACTTATGGAACAAAAAAAAAAAAAAAAAGGAAAAAAGCAGCTACTTATGCCATGGCGTGATTGGCAGGATACACAATATGAGAATATAGGTAAACAAATTAGCACAGTGCCTACTAGAGATGTCTTCAAGGGCTTAATGTTAAAACTATCGGCCCTGGTGGGTGTATCTCAGTGGATTGAGCACGGGCTGCAAACCAGGCATCGCAGGTTCGATTCCCAGTCAGGGCACATGCCTAGCTTGCAGGCCATGTGCCCCAGCAACCGCACATTGATGTCTCTCTCTCCTTCCCTCTCTAAAAATAAATTAAAAAAAAAAAAAAAAAAAAAAACTATCGCCAGTTCTCACTTTGATGGTCTCTATAGGGGACCATTAAAGTGATTCTTAAGCACTTAAATAATAGTTCTTTTGTGGTTGGGATGAAAGCTATGAACAATATGCTAAAGTTTGTGGTTTCATAGGGCTTGCGGGAGTCCTTGGCCTGCAGACTAGTCAATTCAGTTCATCTGTTTCCACACCAAAAGCATTAATCAGGGCTTAATCAGAACATGTTTTGGAAGTTTATGATGAGGTTACTTACGCTCCTTTCCAATCTCAGATAAGTGGTTCTCAGTTTATAGCTATGCATAAGTATAAGCATAGCTATACTACAACTGTTAATGTTAGTGGCTAATTGGTTCCCCTCATTTCAAACTGATGTAATTACAGTATGAATGCAAGTTTTCCACGTACAAACTCGATCCTTAGACCACTTAACCTCATTCACTCATCTTTGAAAAATCACCGAGTTTGAAGTTTACCAATTGTGATTAATGTATGTTAAGTTTTAGTGGCAAACTGAGGAAGTATATTCAATTTACACAATGCTATAAATCTTGAAGACCCTGAAGATTCCAGGTGTCCCTTTGAAAGTGGCTACTTCCACAGATTATAGCTTCATTTTGGGATCTAATTGTATTTGTTTAAATCTAAAGTAGAGCATTCCACAGGGAAAACCAAGTTTCATTAATAGACATAGTAAGTCCACACTGTTTCAGCAGCAGAGTTAAATAGTAGATAGTACACAAATGAAGCCACTGCTCTTAACATAGTATTATTTTCCTCATACTCTTGAGACAAAGAGACTTTTTATACCATTTTATAGAAAAACTAAGTGCTGTCTTTTGGGGGGGCAGGGAGGGAGGGTTGGCTCAGTCTTAAATCTCTAACGCTGTGTATTACATTGAAAAATATGATATGCAAATTTACAGGAAAAAAATGATTTTAAGGATCACCATCCCAACTTTGGCACCAGCTTGGGCTGTTTGGGTAATGGGGATTAAAAGTAAAATGACCTAGTAGCCAAAATATTAGGGTAATAAAATCTCTTGAGACTATTTTACACATACATAGCCACGAGTCAAGTTGTTCTTAATGTATTAAATACATAAACATTTCACGTTACATTTTAGAGAACTTGAACCAAATTTGAGACTTGGTTTAAACAAAATTGAAAATTGAGATACTTGTATACCACAAAATTCAACAGTTAAGTGTACACTTAAGTCATTTTTAGTATATTCACAAGGCTATGGAACCATCAATATTAGGTCCAAAACATTTTCATCATCCCCAAAAGAAACCCTGTACCCATCAGCAGTCACTTCATTTCCTCCCCCACCACTTCCCAGCAACCATTAATTTCTGCTTCTGTGGATTTGCCAATCCTAGACATTTCATCTAAATGGAATCTTTTGTCTGACTTTTTTGTTTCCAAGGCTCATCAGTGTTGCATGTTAAAAGTCCTCCATCCTTTTTTATTGGCAAATACATGATTTTATGGATACACATTTTGTCTATTCAACTGACAGCTTTTCTTGGGCTATTTCCACCTTTTCCCTATAACAGTAGTGTTAACAATGTAAATGTTCTTGTGTGGACACACCTTTCATTTCTCTTGACTATGTAGGAGTGGAATTGCTGGGTGACACTACCTTCAATCTTATGAGGAACTTCCAAACTTTCCCACCAGATAACCATTTTACATCTTAGCAGTGTATGATGTTCCTAATATCTCATCTTCACCAACACTTGTAATTGTCCACCTTCTTAATTACAGACATGCTAGTACATGTGAAATACCTTATTTTTATTCTGATTTGTATTTCCCAAGTGACTAGCAATGTTGAACATCCTTCCCAATGATACTGGCTTTGGAGAAATGTCTACTTGTATTTTCTTCTTTAAAAAAATTATTTTTAGACAGAGGGACGGGAGGGAGAGAGGAAGAAACATCACTGTGTGGTTGCCTTTTTGCACACCACCTCCAGTGGGGACCTGGTCTGCCATCCAGGCATGTGCCTACTGGGAATCGAATCAGTGACCCTTTAGTTTGCAGACTGATGCTCAATCCACTGAGCTACAACAGCTGGGGCTCTTTCCTACTTTTACCATAAATTGTTTTTGCTGTTACATACTGCGGATTTGCTTCTGCTTTGGTGTTATATCCAAGAAACCGTTGCACTGCCTAAATCAGAGTAAAAAGGATTTATGCCTATATTTTTTCCCTCAGCGTTTTTAATACTTTGAGGTCTTATATTAAGTCTTTCAATCACTTTAATTTTTGTAAATTATTGATGAGGTAAGGAACCAACTTCAGGCTTTTACATGTAAATACCCAGCTGTCTCAGAACAGTTTGTTGACAATTCTTTCATACTTTGAATGGTCTTGTCATCCTTGCTGAAAATCAGTTGACCACAAATGGAAGTTTCACACTGGACTCAATTTTATTCCATTGGTCAGTATACCTGTGCTTATGCCAGTATCACTGTCACAATTACTGAATCATGTTCACATTTATGATGGGCTATTCGATATCCCTTGTATTTACATAACTGATTTTAGGATGTTTGTCAATCCTGCAATAAGGTAGCTGAAATTTTATGAGAATTACCCTGAATCTATTGATCAACTAGGGAAATACTTCCATCCTCATATTATTTTCCAGTCCATGAACATGGATGTCTATTTATTTAGGTGTTTCAACAGGTTTGTAGTTCTGAGTATGTTTTTCACTTTTGTTATATTCCTAAGCATATTTTCATGCTATTGTACCTAGAATTCCCTTAATTTCACTACTATATAGAAATACAACTGATTTTTGTATATTGACCTCATGTCCTACAATCTTGATGGCCACTAGCTCTTTTTGTGTGGGTTCCTCAGGGTTTTCTCAAGATCATGTCATCTGTGAATTTACTTCTTCCATTCCAATCTGGATGCCTTTTATTTCCTCTTCTTGCCTAATTGTCCTGGCTAGAACCTCATGTAAATGTTGAATAGAAATGGCAACAGGGGACATGCTTGTCTGGTTCTCGATCTTAGTTTTGAAGTCTTTAAGTTTTGGGTAGATGCCACTTTTCAGGTTGAGAAAGTTTGTGTTTTTGGTTTATTAAAAGAATTTTGAAAGAAACAAAAGATGGATAGGAAGCATTTAAAGGATTCAAAGAAACTGACAAATTTTAGTCTATAACAGGAAAGATCTATAAATATACAAAAGAACTAACACCTATGCTTGAAAAACCTGGAGAGGGATTACCTCAGACCAAAAAAAAAAAAAAAGCAACTGATAAAAGATATTTATTCCTGCCCTGGCTGCTGTGGCTCAGTCAGCTGGGGCATTGTCCTGTAGACCAAAAGGTTGTAGTTGGATTCCCAGTTAGGGTACATGCCAGGGTTGTGTAGCAGGGTCCCTGGTTGGCGGAGTGTGAAAGGCAACTAATTGTTTTTCTCAAATATCGATGATGCCTTTGTCCCTCCCACTCCCTAAAAATAAGTAAATAAAATCTTTTTAAAAGATGTCCATGGGTGAGAATTAAAAAAGATACTTATTGCTCCCATCGTGAAAAATCCTGGATTTCTAGATGGGACCTAGTTTTCCTTTGTAAGAAACCATGCACCAAAGTATCATTTCAAAGGTGACTAACTTCATCAAAGGTAAAATTTAAACTTCAGGTTGGATGCTAACAGATAGTCACAGGTAATTGTCACCAAAACAAATTTATATATAACAGAGCTGTGATTTTTATAACTGATGTTTTAAGGTAATTTTAAGTCATTCATCTTACAAACTTTGGAATACCCACTATATGCATAAGACATTGTACTGGACCTTCCCAAAGACCTGTTGTAATCATATTAATACAATTCTTAATCACTTTTTAAAATTCTTGCTTCAGGGGCTATATCTGAGGCTGAATAGCAGCACACAGCCAATAGGGCTATGGGTTGACCAACTCTGCTCTACACTCTGGTCTCTTCTACAGGTGAGCATAACAGTTACCATCCTGATGAAGTGTGTAGGTTTGCAATCACCATTTTATAACTTGCAGAGAAACAAATGAACTTCGTTTAATACTGATAAAAATCAAAATTATATGTAATAGCCACTAAAAAAGACAAATACTGAAACCCATACAAAATTAGAATTCTACAAATTAAAAAATGTTACAGGGCCCTGACCAGTATGGTTTCATTGGTTGGACCTCTTACCACAAAGCGAAAGGTCACTGGTTTGATTCCCAGTCAGGGCACATGCCTAGATTGTGGGTTATGTCCTAAGCCAAGACACATACAAGAGAGGCTACCGACTGATGTTTGTCTCTCACACCAATGGATCTCCCCCTTTTTCTCTGCCTTCCCCACTCTCTAAAAATACACACATAAATAAATGAATAAAAAAGTTATAGGTTAGTGAAATTGTGGGAAAGGCTGTAGGTAAATAAAATCTACATGCAGTTACTACACATTTGTAAATACTGTAAAAAAGTCATCTGGCCTTGCCAGGTGGCTAAGTTGGTTGGAGCATGTCCTGTACATCAAAAAGTTGCCAGTTCTATTCCCAGTCAGGGCGTGTATGGGAGGCAAATGATCAAAGTTTCTTTCTCCCTTCCTCTCTCTCTAAAATCAATAAACTTATCCTTGGATGAGGATCAAAAATATAAGTTATCAAAAGTCCTACAACCTTGCCTAACAACACTAACATATCAAGATCCACAATCTATAAGAAAGTATAATTTGATGTTTAATTTAAAGAAATACTGAAAATAATTGAGGTATATATTAGGTGCATTAGAAACTACCATGTGAACACTATTTAATATTAAATATAGTTTAATTTTAAGGTCTTTAATTTCACTTCAAATCCATAAATGGAAATTAGTTTGGATTGTATGACAGAGGAAACAATAAAACTTGTTCTCAAAGACATACCAATACATTTTCTTGAAACAAAATCTCAGCAAATGAGAATTTTCATACTGTGCACTGGAATAACTAAAACCTTTATTAGATATGGTTTTCCATTAACAATGTGAAAACTGAAATTATCAATTCAAAGAGCAGTGAAGTCTGAAATTTAAAAAAGTAGACTAAATATTAGGTAAGGGACAAAAGATAAAGGAAGACAAAAATGTTTAATACTATTCAATATCTCCCCTCTGTACACAATGTTTCATATATACAACTACTCCATTTTAATTTTATTGATTTTATATAATAGCGAAATCCCCTTAAGCAACCTATGGTATACAGATGGTGTCCAATTTGGTGGGGGGAAAAGTAGAAACACACTTGATTAAGTTTTCACCCACACATTTTAGACAGTATTTTTTTGCCAAGATTTTCATAGTAAATTCATAAATATAAGTACTTTTACTCCTTCAGTGTTAAAATAGAAAACCAAACAGTGCCAACAATAGTGGCTTAATTATTGGCATACAAGAAAAACACAATACCAATGGGTTTTCTTCATTATGCATTTTAAATATCAATATGTGCATGTTTCATTTTTACAGTTATAAATTTAGTCTGTTATAGATAACAGCATTTAGTTGTTTTGAATCGAGATGTTGCTTTCAATTTAAAATATTATGTGCACACATGTATATAAAAAATAATCCAATGTATATGACTCATCTGACATGTTTAAGATCAATAAAGGCTTATTTTTTGAACATGCAGTTAGGAGAGAGGGAAGCAAGCCAATCTCTCTACATTGGTTGCTGGCTTGTATTTGCAGTGGTATCAATAGTGGTTTTTGGAGGGAACCATGTGCCTTCAGTCTATCTATTTAAGATCTGATACCACAATTGAGGGGCAACGGGGGAGGGCATATGATGTCAAATTTTAAAAGTGTGCATTTTGCACCCTTTTTAAGTACAGAATAAAAACAGGCCAATGAGGAAAAATTTTTATAGTTAGGAAAACACTGCAATCAAATCAAGACGTAATAGCCGAATTAAGTTCTTTTAATAGATTGCATATATTGATGTTTAGCCATAACTCTTTGATAACTCTTTAAAAGTAGAACCTTATATCCAATTTACACGCTTCAAATATCACCTTTCTTACTTATTACAGTAAGGTCTTGTATCCAAGTATCCACTTGTACACCGAGAGCTTTAAGAAAAAACAGGACACAGAGGGAGTTGCCATTTTTTTTAGCAGCAATGAAATATCATTAACCCCTTTTAACATACCGAATTCAAGTCACTATCAGAGGTGAGCGCACCACAAAGTCACCAGGTACAAAATTGCTAGTACATTTTTAAATTAATAACTTGAAATTACCCCTGCCCCCCACCCCATTACGTCCCTTCTTTTTATAAACAGCAAACATTTTGCTATTTTATACATAGGCTAGCAGGCTTGTTTCAATATGAAAGTGCTAATTCATTTACAGATTTTTAAAAATCAGTTATGTAGTGCTACAATAAATGTCCAATCTACATAGAAACAATCTTTGATGAGTGAAAAGATAAAGACTGAATAAGGTTGTCAATTACCTTATTTACATATGAAGAATAGATACCCAACGGTGAGGAAGAGACAGAAATCGGACAAAATACTCATAGGTATAAAATTACATCTACCTTTGAGCTTATACTGTAAATGAGACATTTTAAATAGTCCTGTAGCCCATGCCTATTTTTTCCTCAGAAAAAGAAAAGCTGCCTTCATGACATCCCCTCTTGTTTCATATTTCCACAGTGTCACTTGAACTTTCAGTCAGAATCTTTCTTTCTTCAAAAAATAAAGAAAACACCCTCCTCCATCCCCCCCCACACTCAAAATCCCTCTGGATTCTTTTTCAGTGCCAAGTTGCATGATCAGGTCTGACCTCCGGGGTTTATTTTGTTTTTCCTTTTGTCCATCTATTGATCAATTAGTTTAGAGTAGATAACATGAACCAGTTCTGGAACTGCTACTAGGAGGAACACAAGCTCATCACTACAATCACACAGCAGGAAAGTGGTAACTCAATTCATCCCTGGTGCTGGGCCTCCAAAATTGAAAGAGCTTGGCACAACTGGAGCACTAAACTTGTATCCTCCATGCTTCTCAATCATTTTGGATTCTAGAAAACAAGTGAGAGTTTAACAGAACATGTGATCATCTTACTACTTTGGAGAAAACAAGAAACTGACACATTAACAAAAGTTTAACTACTACTATTAAGCAGCAAGTTCCAAAGTTAGGCTATTTATTATCTAAACTATTCTTTTGTGAAATGCATAATACTGGTTAAAATATTTAATATAATTCTGAGAGTGTTTTCATAACTTTTAATTTTTTTACACTTTTTAATAGGATTTTCAACTACCAAGCCATCACCATAAGCTTCAGCAACCTTATTAAAGCTTCTGCAAACTGAAAGTAGTCTTCAACTACACTTAAAAATCAATAAACTGCCCTGGCTGGCGTAGCTCAGTGGCTTGAGCTCGGGATGCAAACCAAAGCGTTGCAGGTTCGATTCCCAGTCAGGGCACATGCCTGGGTTACAGGTCATGGCCCCCAGCAACCGCACACTGATGTTTCTCTCTCTCTCCCTCTTTCTCCCTCCCTTCCCTCTCTAAAATAAATAAATAAAAATCTTAAAAAAAAATCAATAAACTGTTGCCAAACACAAAATTCATTTCATTCCTTCAGATTACAGTGAATTCCTATCACCTGCAACAACTGTAAATTTTATATAATTAAAAATCATTTAGCCCTGGCTGGTGTGGATCAGTGGATGGAGTGCCCGCCTGAGAACCAAAGGGTCCCAGGTTCCCAGTCAGGGCACATACCCGGGTTGTGGGCCAGGTCCTCAGTGGGGGACAAGAGAGGCAACCAAACATGCATGTTTCTCTCCCTTTCTCCAACCCTTCCCCTCTCTCTAAAAATAAATAAAATCTTTAAAACATAATATAAAATTTTAAAGCTGTATCAAATCATGAATTGCATTAAAGAGGGGTTATGGTCAATTAACATACCATGGGCTGCCCTTCTTTGATCAGCCAGAGTAGCTATATCCTGTAACTGTTTTCTTTGTTCTTCATTAAGACCATGAGTCAGAGCCTGATACCACACAGGATTGCGATTTTGTATAGCTATCAGAAAGAAAAGAAATGGGGAAATGGCAATAATAAGAAAGGCCTGATAGCTCCTTTCAATTCTGTTCCTGTACTCCACCTCCAGTACTAAAACGCTGATCTATTTTATGTTCCCTCAATAATAAACTTTAAGTTACTTGTGAAACAAATGATACAGGGAGGAAAAAATCTGGTTTAGCTTTAATGTCTCAAAAAAACCCCTAACCATTCTCATAATTCATATCTCTAGCAAATCAGAACTCGGGAAAGTTTAGATAAAAATTCTCAGGTCTCTAAATTAAAAAACAAAAACAATAAGCATTAACTAGATGCACATAAAGGTGTGAATAGTACAAAATAAAAGCCTCATTTCTTTCTGCACTGCCTATTCAAAAACCTTTCTTAAATACACCTGCTGTCTTTTAGAAAGCTCTGCAGTACTTAAGTTAAAATCGATGCTTACACATTTGTAATATTATAGTTTAAATAATGGTCAAACTCGATCTGTGACAAAAGAATAAATTTTCCGAACTGTCACAAGACCAGGTGTCAAAAATCTCAAAATGTTTGCAACTAGATGAATTGAGATACAATGGTAGCAAGCCTGACCATGTATTTTCCTACTTCAATTAAACAGCTATACAAAAGGGACATGTGCATGGTGAGAAAAAAAGGGAAGGATTCCAAGACCATTAATTATAAATTGTCCAATTCTCATACAGGTAAGTGTCGGTTTTGCTGAAAAGAAAAGATATGCAAACACACACAAACAGAAGAGTGGATACTTCTGGAGTAAGCTGGGAGACTCGAAATCAGAAGTGGGAAAGAGGAACTGTAACTGTGTAAACCTTTTTGAACTACACTATTGTCCTGTAATGTCCATGTTTCAAAATTATAGTCTAAATAAAAATAACACGATGAAGAAAATGCTCCCAAGCTATGACAACAGTAGAAATAACTGGTTACTTTGCACAACAATCTTAGGTCATAGTGTATTTGATTTGATATACCCAAATCCCTCTAAGGGAAAAATGTAAGGACAGACTGGATCATGGAAATGGATGACATAGAGCTATATGAATTACACATAACAAGTTGACTTACTTTGAAATATAGCTTTAAATATCTGATATTCATCAACTGGGTTATCTTCATCATCAATGATTGTGGAATAGCCTTCCAGAGCAGTCTCCTCAGCATCATTTTCTTCCCAATCATCATCATCTCCATCTTCACCTGCTTGCTTAGCCAGAATCTCCAAATATTCTTGACCGTCTTCATCAATGTCATCTTCATCACTCCCTAGTTCCTCTGCCAAGACATAAAATAGGCACTTTTGTCAGTACTGCAGTATTTTGTTACTCAGCAAACTGATAGTGATACCAGTAAATCACAATTGAATCAATTCAAGAAAGAGTCCCCAGAAAATAGTGTTTAAGTATATGTTTAGCAAAAAGTAGGAAAAAATTCTCATTGAAATGCAAGAAACCCAACCACGATTCTTAGTATTAGGGATTTGAAAAAGGATTGCAAAATAAGAGACTCAGCACTTGGTATACTCTGAGCCATGTGGTTTATACCAAATAAAACACCAATAGTAAAGTAATATAGTTTATAGTATATCCACAGAACACATTCTGTAAGATTTTTTCAACAGCTGGCTAAGTTAGTGAATGATAAAGGACAAAAATGACAATAGCTATCTTACTTTGGAACTGTTAAAAATAATTTCTCTTAACTAACATTCTATTAATTTATACTCTTGTAGTCTACAGTGTCTTACAGGTGAAATGTTATTAGGCAACATCCAATTTATTTTATAGTTAGGATGCTTGTGTTATAGAACTAAAAAAATGATAGATGTTTGTCAACACTAAGAACCATAAATGCCTTCTTTTCAGAATTAACACCAAATGATGGATGATGCCAGATGCTACGGGACAGACTGAAGGCCCTGGAGCTTACGGAGTCAAGGCTGAGCACAAGGCGTGGACCCCCATCACCAAACTGGGCCACTACCATCAAGGACAAGAAGATCAAAGTGCTGCCTCTCACACGACCCCAACTGGGACCTGGCCCACAACCCAGGCATGTGTCCTGACTAGGAATTGCAACGGTGACTTTTTGGTTTGCAGGATGATGCCCAACCCATTGAGCTACACCAGAGAGGGGCACTACATAATCTTATACAAGAAAAACAAAATAAATTAAGCCTGTTAAAAAGAAAGAGAATCATAAATGCCTAGAAGTACTTTATGTGTTAAAGATATAAGAGAAGTTCCTGCCTTCATGGATGTTACCCTTAGGGGAAGGAAGGATTATCTTTCTAAGAATAATGAAAATAAAAACATTTGGCTATGACCCCACATTCGTTAGAAGGGCTAATAAAACAAATTAAATACAGACTTCCAGCCAAGATGGAGGCGTAGGTAGACACACTGTGCCTCCTCACACAACCAAATTAAGGACAACAAAAATTTAGAAACAAGAAAAAGAACCAGAACTGACAGAAAATTGAACTGTATGGAAGTCCAACAACCAAGGAGTTAGACACATTCATCCAGTCTGGTAGGAGGGGTGGAGTTGGGCCACCGCGTGGAGTGGGGTGCT
>PVIA01011879.1:0-41387 GCA_004024845.1 Tonatia bakeri
TACTAACTGTGAGTTTGAAGTCTTTTTTTATTGTTCATATTTTTAATCTTCATTTTCTTAGGTAAGTCCCTTTAACATTTCATATAATAAGGGCTTGGTGATGATGAACTCCTTTAACTTGGCCTTGTCTGAGAAGCACTTTATCTGCCCTTCCATTCTAAATGAAAGCTTTGCTGGATAGAGCAATCTAGGATGTAGGTCCTTGCCTTGCAGCACTTCGAATACTTCTTTCCAACCCCTTCTTGCCTGCAAGGTCTCTTTTGAGAAATCAGCTGACATTCTGATTGGAACTCCTTTGTAGGTAACTGTCTCCTTATCTCTTGCTACTTCTAGGATTCTCTCCTTCATTTTTAGCTTGGCTAATGTAATTATGATGTGCCTTGGCATGTTCCTCCTTGGGTCCAACTTCTTTGGGACTCTCTGAGCTTCCTGGACTTCCTAGAAATCTATTTCCCTTGCCAGATCGGGGAAGTTCTCCTTCATTACGTATTCAAATACGTGTTCCATTTCTTGCTCTTTCTCTTCCCCTTCTGGTACCCCTATAATTCGGATGTCGGAACATTTAAAGATGTCCTGGAGGTCCCTAAGCTTCTCTTCATTTTTTTGAATTCTTGTTTCTTCCTTCTTTTCTGTTTGGTTGTTCCTTTCTTACTTCTGGTCCACTTCATTGATTTGAGTCCCAGTTTTCTTCCCATCACTATTGGTTCCCTGTGCATTTTCCTTCATTTCTCTTATTGTAGCCTGCATTGCTCATCTAATTTTTGACCAAAGTCAACCAATTCTGTGAGCATCCTGATCACCAGTGCTTTGAACTGTGCATCTGATAAATTGGCTATCTCTTGGTCACTTAAAAAAATTGGTTCTGGGGCTTTCAATTCTGTTTGAGCCATCTTTTTTATTCTTTATTTTCCTTTGGTCTGGTTGCTGGTGTTACGTAAGGGCGGCGGAGCCTTAGGTGTTCACCAGGGCGGGGCACCCCAGTCTCTGGGTTGTGACGTTGTATGTGGTGGCGGGGTCTGAGAGGGAACAATGGTGCCTGCTCTACTCTCTCTAGGACTCCAGTCCCCCCTGCTGCCTCCCACAAGCAAACTGGGCCCCCTTGGTGCTGGCTCCTGGGCGGGTGGGCCTGTGCACTTTCTCGGACTCTGTGGGTTTCCCCGAGGAGCCTCCTGTGAGGCTGAGAGAATCTCCAGGCCTCAGCTCCCACAGGTGTTTTCAGTTGGTGCTCTTAGGCTTTGTTTCCCGGTGCTGGGGCCCTGGACTGCTCGGTCTGTGTTGCTGCCTGTTTTCGCTTAGTTTGCACACGAATGTGTAGCTGCGGATAGCCAGCTGCCTTGCACGCCTCACTGGGTCTGCTCGTTGCCTCCCACGCCCAGGGTCCAACACTGCGTCCGTCAGCCTCCCCTGCGCTTCTGGGGTCTGCCAACTGCCGTCTGCGCCCTGTGTGCCCGGGTCTGCCAGCCACCGCTCTTTCCTGCTGGGACCCCTCGACCCCTCTCCGTAGGCCTCCGACTCCGCCCCTCCTTACCAGTCTGGTTGTATGGTAGTCAGACTTCCATTCGGTTCATTTCCCTCTGTTCTGGTTGTTTCTTGTTTCTCAATTTTTGTTGTCCTTAGCTTTGGTTGTGTGAGGAGGCACACTGTGATTACCTATGCCTCCATCTTGGCCGGAAATCAAAATAAATGAATAAAATCTTTGAAAAAATAATGTTTGAGGAAAATGTTAAAATTATACAGGGTTAAATTTGAGATATATTTTGGGTTAATTATATAAAATGTAGCACATTACAATATCTCAAATATGTTTTAAAATTATAGAACAGATTAATTGCCTCTGAATAAGAAAGATTGAATAAAATTTTATTTTTCTACATTGTTGTACTCACTTATAATTTCCCATTATCTAAAATCATGCATAATTGTGATAATCAGAAAATTGTTTTAAAAGAGAGTAAGAAAGGAGAAGGTAGAAAGTGGTTGCCAGGGGTTGGGGAGGGAGAAGTAGGAACTGCTGTTCAATGGGTATAAAGTTTCAGTTATGAGAGGTAAGAAAGTTCTAGAAATCTGCTGTACAACACTGTGCTTATAGTTAAGAACACTATACTACACAGTGAAAAATTGTTTAAGAGGGTAGGGTTCATGTTATGTATTTTCTGACCGTAGTAAAACACACACACACACACACACACACACACACACACACACACATTGTAAAAACACATGTATATATTTTTAAAAATCAGAAAGTAAATAAAGCTTTTATAAATATTTATTCTTTTTAAATGTTTTTGTAAAATGTTTTTCATGATCATTTGAGATATTTTCTTCTCTAAATGTTTAGCAATAAACTTACTTTTAATATAAAGAAAAGAAGGCAAGAGCATGAAGGACCCTCATTATAGTGTTAACTTACCATCTATTTAGCTTATTTAATTTGAATAAGCCTTATTAATAATTACAGTGTCCTCTCTGTATCCATCCACCCAGCTTACAGCGGTCTCCATCCTGCATTCTTTTCATTGATTCCTGAGAATATGCATGACCATTTGCACCAAGTGGATACAATAATGTATTTATGACAGTCAGGGCAAGCCTGTTGTAAAGGAGATATTTGTTGACAAAAGCAGAGAGCCCATAATTCAAAGGGTTGAGAGTTTAGAACAGTGTAGCCATTCTGGAGAACAACAGGCAGTACTTAGTCAAATTAAGTGGCACAGCTATTCAAGTTTTACACCGCTTCATAAGGAACCATGGATAGTATATTTACAACTGGAGGCAATCCATTATTTAGAGAAAGGACAATCATAATGCGGTGAATGCAAACTGTGAAATATTCTGTTCAAGTAGAAGCAAAAATCATACACATAGTCATGCATATGCAATGAAAACAAATTTTCTTAAAAACAGAGAATAAAAAAACCTTATAAATAGAAAAATGCTATAGTAGCATGTATAAAAGTTTAAAAATCCCTATCAGATTAAAATATAAAAATTAAGTATACAAATATAAAAATAAAATTTTTATATTTTATTTTTAAATAAAAATAATTAAAATAAAGTTTAAATTATAACCCAAATATGTACATATTAAGCATATTATATAGAAATTCACAGATATATTTAAAACTCATTAAAGTAATGGCCTATAGCACGAAAAATGTGATTTGGAGTAGGGATATATGGGAAAAATAAATAAGTAAAAAAAAAACAAGTAAATAATGAAGGAACTGATGATGATGGTGTTCTGAACTAGGAATTATGAGTAACTTTTCATTTTTACTGTTCAAAAGAAAAATAAAAGAAAACAAACTCTTTTAAGTGAACAAAAAAGAAAATAGTAAGGAAATTTTGCACATATTGCAATTCTCCTTAAGCTAAAGGCCAGCCTTTTTTCTTTCTTTTTAAAATTATGACTCAGTGCATTTCGTATTTGGTTCCAGAATTTGGTTCTCTTAATTGAAATGTGATCCTGCTATTTTGAGTATGTTAGGTAAAGGTAATGTCACTTAACCTTAAAATATTCTTTAGGCTTTTTTTAAATTGCCTAGTTCCTCCCAGTTATTATAAGCAATAGCTTTGCTTTCACATTGTCCTTGGATATGAATTTAAAACAAAATTTCCAAGGAGCAACACAAGCTACTGAACACGATGTCTGACAGTAATTATATTTATTCAGGGGGAAGTTTGTTGGGTTTTTTTGCATCTCATTTTCACAGTGCAGCGGGCACAGAGCAAATGCCAGTTGAGGCCAGACCCCCTTCTTCAGTATTTACTGAACAGCAGCCAACACCCGCCTTGTCATCCCTGACTATCACTGGCATTGGACCACAGCCTGCAGCTGTTTCGTGTAGGTTGTTTGTTGTTCAAATGGGCACACTCAAGAGGGTAAGGAGAACTGAAATGCAGATGCATCCTGCTAACCTGGCTGTGAACATGGACTCCAGCTTTCCAGAGTCGAAATGCCTTTCTCTAATTCATTAAAGGGATAGCAGCATCTCTATTAGTGCCTCATTCACCCCATCCACTTGTACCCTCAATTCTTTTCTAACCTCTTTGTAGTTCATGCCTGCCTCCAGACTGGGGGGAGGAGGAGAATCTACAGTACTTTCCTTTCCAAGGAGAGAGAATCTACAATACTTTTCATCCAAGGCCGAGTAAGAGGGGCCTCCAAACTCTACAAATGAGTACCACTTGGGATGCCTACAATAAAGGCACACTAGCACCTCACTCCCATCCTCGAAGAATTGTTCAGTTGTAAAATCCAGTTACTAGGTAGGAGTGGGAATGAGATTTAAGTTCTTGGTACAACCTGAAACTTGTTCTCTGGAGTTGGGAGAGTTCCCACAGAGACAAGGGACTGCTCTCGACAGAATTGCCCAGATAAACAGAGCAAGTTGGAATCACTGGATGGTGTGCTTAGGGAAGAGGGATGGGACTCACCTACAACTAAATCCTCATGGCTAAGAGCTAAAGTGAGGTTAATTACCTTAGAGCAACCGAAGCCCAGTTACGAATTACCTGGTGGTGTTGGAGAAATCATTCCTCGAAGGAAACCTGGGTGTGTTAACAAATGGGTATGGATATGGGCAGAAATGGATGAGAGAGTTGTATACCTGGGTGTGGAAGAAAATCTGAATAGCTTTCAAGGGAAGTAAGAAAAAAAATAAATAAATGAATAGAGGAAGGGCCAGATCTGTGAGGTTGTCCACTTGGCCTCAGAGAGAGCAGGGAATCCCACCTGGACAGAGGATGGGTGCGTGGAAATCTCAGGGCTGAAAGGAGATATGGCTATTCCTCTCTGAGTCTTCAGCGATGGAAGGGCCAGAGTGAAGCTTAATTTCTGCTTCAAGAAATCACTCCTAATTTGCAGAAATCACCATGTCTGTGGATAGCATCAGGCACAAATAGGATTAGCCTGAGTCAGCGTAGGACCAGGGACCAATGACACGCTTCCTTTTTTTTAACTTCCTCTGTCCCTACACAGAGGTGGGAGAAGGGAAGAGGTATTCCAGAATTAGACTATGCAACCTTCATCCTCAAAGGTGTTGGATACGGGGGGGCCTCAGAAAGCCACACATCCTTTTCACACCCCAAATCCTCTACAGAGAGGCCTGCTGAAGTGGAGAAAGAAGTTAATATTTGAATTGGGTCTGAGACTGAAGTCTTAAATCAGTTTGGGTTGAGTGACTTTTCTAATAACTTAAAGAGATTGTAAAGCCTTGGAATCCACATAACACATTGTTAAGAAATCGAAAAGAGAGGTTGAACAAAATATGGTTATACACAAGGATTGAAAATAAGAATAATCCAACCAGTTTATGTTTATACTTAAAGTTCAAAAGGTCCAACAAAATAGGATGTATCTAGTTATCAGGTAAATCTTTAAATTCTTCCCCTTGAGCCTTAGGAACACACAGAGGAAAACAAAAGTGCTGTAAATTTAAAGGTTCTGTATTGCATTGGAGGGATTTTTGGTCTTTAAAGCTTTCCCATCAGCCACTTCCCTCGAGAAGGCACTTTAAGGATTGATGTGAGGGAAGCAGGGGCCACTTTTTAATCCTTCTGCCATATGTTTATCCAACAAGGGTTTATTCATCACCCTTTGTGTGAGCCCTGAAGTGAGAGGGAAGAGATTCATTATAGCAGATAAAGTTTTCATACAGAGAAACCGAAGCACAAAGATTCAAAATGCAACCCAAAGCCTGCACTGAAGCAATGCCAGAGAAAGGAGTACCAAAAAGTATTAATGGATCATGCCACTCTCATAGTAAAGCCTGTGGATAATATCCTAAAACTTTTAATATAAGTGGAAGTTGCCCTCACTCCACCTTTAGGGTACCAGTCTCACAGGATCTGGCCCTTCTGTCTAATCATCTAACTGGGTGACTCTTCTCACTTCCGGTTGTGCTAATTGTATGGTGGTCTTATGGCACTTCTCAGAAAATGTTTGGCCCTTTTCTCTTGAGAGTTTTGTCCTTGATGGTCACTCCACCCCGAACACTCTTTCCAGTCCTCCCCAGATAGCTGGTACACCTCAGCTTTCAGATAGAATGACTAGCTCACCGAGGTTTACCTGGGACTATCCCAGTGTTAGCACACACTGTCCCGCCCCCAAACACTCACTTGTCCTGGAGAAACCTGGACTGCCACTCACCCTACTGTCAGGTCACTCAGATTCACTGTCACCTCTCCAGAGAGACGTTCCCTCAGCCCTTTATTTAAAGTCGCCTCTGAATTTTAAAAATTGTAAAAATGATCACATCATAAAAATTGCCCAAACAAAAAAATATATGATCAAGTAAAAAGATAAATGACATAATGGGAAAAATTTTTGCACCTTTTGTCACAGACAAGGGTTAACATTAAAAGACTTCTAAAAAGAAAATGTTCAACTACCCACAGGATTATGGGCTAAAGAAATTAATAGAATTCATAGGAAAAAAATTGCAAATTACTCTTAATCTTAGTGAAGCATGCTCAAATTCACATGTAAGGAGATTATAGACAACAAAACTGTATTACAAACATTAAACCTGCTAAAGAGACTAAATTTTAAATTGTTCCCACAAATAGAAGAAATAATTGTGTGATGCAAGAGAGGTGTTACCTAACACTACTGTAACAATCATATTGCAATATAACTATCAAATCAATATGTTTTACACCTTAAACTTACACAATGTTATGTGTCATTTATTTCTCAATTCAAAAACAATTTAAAAATAAAACTTCACTTCAGTGCAATTTCTCAGCTATTGGCTAACATTCCAAAATTTGCCAGCATATTTGTGAGGCTAACAGGAAATAGGCAATCTCACACCTTTCTGGTGAGGATATAAAATAGTATGACCTTATGGTCATGAGTTTGGCAATATCTAGCAAAGTAACGTATCTATGTCCTCTGACCTGCTGATCCTACTCTTAGGACTTAATTCCAAAAGCAACATGGACAAAAATAGAAATCCTTGTTACTAAAGGACTAATAGTAACAGCAAAAGTTTAGATGGAAGTTTGAAGCTGGTGATTAAATTGTTAATCCAAGACTGTTTGAAAGTGAGCATCAGGTATCATTCCTGAAGTAGTTTTCAATTAAATCTGCAGCCATCATTTAGGTCAGGCTACCAAGTGTTACGGTGAAAACTAAACTAAGTCCTGGATAAGAAGGTGCAAACCTGTTAGTGTGTAATCTGCCTGCCACCAGCTGAAGGAGGAAGACTAAGGTCCATGTTAAAGCCCAAGGAGTCTTTCAATTCTCCCTCAGCCAAGAAAGTCAGTTAAGTGTATGATAAAATGGAATCGAAGTCTTTAGCCCAAGTCTTTCTGCACTTCTCCTTCATACATGCAGAATGAAGTATAATGTTCAAGCAGAGTGAATCCAACTCTAGAGCAAGTCAATTATAATAATATCAAAACAGGAAGAAACCTGAGAGATTATAAGGCACTTTAGAAATAATTTATAGAACCATTAAGTTTATAGAAGATGAAGGTGAAGCCCAGAGAAGTCGAATAATTTTATAAGATCACACAGGTGTGTTTGCAGCCAGGTGGATTTGGATAAGGTCAATTTACAGTGAGGACTGTAACTGCCAGTAATAGCTAATATTAGGATAAAGCTGGCCAGTACACAAATGAAGCAAGTTAAGGAGGAAGTGGGTGTATATAGAACATAGAAGCTCACAAGATGTACCACTGGTCTCATAGATTTTTTCAAACTACTTCTTGAGTGGGTTCCCATTGTCCATCCTGTTTCAAATCTTGAACTTCTATAAGAACTAATGTACATTAATAGCCCTTTTCACCCCCAGATGTAGACTCTGTCTTTCCTGTTCCAGATCTATGTATCATAGCCCCGAGACGCTGCTCAGGTTTGTTTAGCTAGCAGCACATTTGAAGGTGGAGTAGATATTCATTTGTGACTTCTCCAGCTCACATTACCTCCCACCTCCATTTGCTAATATCTCCCAGATGTTTCTTTGGGAAGTGATCTGCCCACATCATTGTGTAGCCTCTTATGTGGTTTGAATTTGGGTGCAATTTACACGGAGCATATTTGTGAGGCTAACAGGAACTAAACTCCAGAACTGGGCTCTGATTGTTTTAATGCAATGAACATGAACTTAACAATCTTCCAGAGTGACTGATAAAGAAATGAACATTACTACTGATTGAAGCTATCAACATGTGATTTTGTCTTTGTCACAGAGCATCAGAACTAAGTCCAGCTTCGTGTTTAATAGGGTCTCTTTCCCTCTCTACCATTTATTTCTTACCTCTCTTCTTGCCACAGTCTTTCTTTCCTAGTAGTAGCTGAGATTTATGTTGTAAGAGTGTGAGCTGTTCTTAAGACCAAAAAAGGGCTGTCTTCCCACTGTAGAAAGAGGGAAGAGATAAAAAAGAACCAGGTGATATTTCTGAGTTACTAGATCAAACCAACAGTCATACCTACATATCTACATATGTACTTGGTATTTACATCATTCAATACATTCTGTTATTGTTCAAGTCAATTTGAGATGTGAAATCAAAATCATCAGAACAGATGGTGGAGGCAATGTGATTTAGGGAAAAGAATTTCCCATTATTGGAAATAACTAGATCTAGATTCTACTCTGGCAATGAACTATATGACCTTGGGATAGTCATTATGCCTTTTGATACTACATTTTCCTTAGCTATAAATTTGCAGTGGAATATTTTTCTTACCTGATATTACATGGTATTGTGAGCATTATATGAAATAATAATTTTGAGTGAGAAAGCCTGAAAACCATATGCAATTGAATTGTAGGTGATATCATTACCATCAGAAGATCCTGCAACTATCAACACGATTATTATGGTACACCACTTCTTTTTCCTGAATTGCAAGAGACAGGAATAATTGATCAAGATTTGTACTTCTGCAGAACACTTGATGAAAACAGGAGTGGAAGTTTCTAAAGCAAAGCGGATTTCATTAGGCTGCTTAATATGAGTATTTATAGTCAAATTGTTTCCCAATTGACTTAGCAATCTTCATTTGTAATTCATAATTCTTGGTGAATAATTGCAATTATCATCTGCTTAATGAGACAATGATTCCTCTCTCCCCATCTTTATTTTCCTTTTGGTAAAAGCTTGCATTCAGTACTGTGCATGGCACAGAAAGTCAGTGCACGAGAAGGCTGAATCCCTGTCCAGAATGCCAGAGTGCCCAGAATGCCAGGCCCAGGGGCAGAAGAGAAGTTCTAAGTGTGAAGCAGGACAATGTATAGAAACTCACCTGGAAGCGATGTTCCTCCTTTGGGGCACATGCATAAACAAAACATTTGTGACTGAAATGGCTGTAAGTGGTCTATGTAAGCATGCCTTAAATGAGGTGGTGATATTTTTTGTTTTGTGTTCAGTGACCCATTTCAGTTATAACATTTTTCTGGTCAAATAAAATACCCATATTTGTTTTGTAAGCAAGGGTAAAAGGGTTAAATAAATGATTATAGATTTCAAATATGAGAAATTATTTTAAAAATTACACGTCTAAAGAGCTCACTGTGTAGAGAATAATATTAAACAATCCCTAACATATCATCACCTCACTTACTCTACACCATGGCCATCTCCTTCACGAGGCCACACAGAGGTTGAAGAAGTTGTGCCGCATCATTCGGCTGATCGCTGGCAGCTGGGGTTCAAACCTGAGCTGCCCAGCTCCTAACACCTTCCTCTCTGCACACCACAGCAGAGCCCTGTTTTAAAAACACATTTAACATGTTAAAAATCACACCTTTTGGGGAAAAAAATTATACATAATCATTGGTTTTTATTTTTTGTCATTTTCCTCTATATTTTCTATAACCTCCTCACCCAGAATGAGGGAGCAGCAATTTGCCATTTGGGCAGCAAAGGAGAAATCTATTTCTATTGCCTTCCACATTCACTTATGAAATGAGAAGTAATGGGCTTTAATTAATCAGCACACATCTTTGTTTCTACTGATAGTAATGATTGAGCAAATCTGGAATATGAAGTCACTAAAAACATGCATGGAACATGGACAGACTCAGTTATGTGCCTAGTAAAACGAGTAAGAACAAGCAGTAAGAGAGTTCAAACAGTAAACAGCTTTGCCTACTGGTTGGCCCATTACTCACAGCTCAGTGATGGCCTAGATGGAAGTTTCCAGGTGTGAATCTGCTGTCACTGGTCATTCCCAAGGACAGTGTAGTGTGAAGCTTCCTCTACCCTACTTCTTATCTTGCTATTTAAAGATAAACACTTTAGTTATGCAAAGTAGCTTAAAATCAACACTTGTTCTCAGTTTCAATTCCAATGTCAGTGGAAAAATCTAGCACTGTTTGAATTTTTAAAGCTTTTGCAATTGAAATAATTATGGATTCACAGAGAGTTGCAAGAATAGGGCATAGAGGCCCCATGCATCCCCCACTGCTTCTCCCCATGCTTCCATCTCACACAATTGTAGTGGAGTATGAAGACCATGAATTCAACATCAGTCCAGTGTTGTTATTTTCTCACATGGGTATATTTGTGTAACCACCACTGGTCAAGATACAGAAAACTCTGTGACCACAACAATCTCCCTCAAGCTGTTCCTGCATAATCAGGTTTTATAGTTTGCTTGCCCTAATCTCTGGTAACCACTAATCTCTTTTTCACATTTATAATTTTATCATTTTGAGAATGCTAAGTAAATGGAATTGTACAGTATGTGACCTTTGAGGGTAGCTCTTTTCATTCAATAGTGCCTTTAAAATCCATAGAAGTTGTTGCGTGTATGAAGTATTTATTCCTTTTTATTACGGACATGCTGCCTTAATGTTCTATAGTGTCGCATGCTACACGAACCACAGCTTGTTTAATTATTCACATAAGGGAATTATAAAAATAATTCACACTTACTGGAAAGTGGACATATCATCTACTAAATGAGCCAGAAGTATATTTACAAGTATGAAATATGCTCCTTCAAAGCCCAAAGAAATCTAACAAATATTTTGGGTTTACTGATGGGAAGTATAAAATACTGAACATGTCCCTTGCTGTAACAGAAATGACCTCACATGTTCTAGACTCCTAGATCCCTAAAAACATTACAGATGTCTCCCTGTAGAGCAGGTGTGTCTGACTACAGCTTCTAATTTGCCTTTTCTCACTCGCCGTCTTATTGGAGTAAAGTGCCATATGTAGGGTACCAATGTGATGTTCTGCAGAACGTGCAGATGACTCAGGTATTTCTGGACAATGTTATGATAAAGCGAAAAAGCATTAACATACTTCTGTTCCTTACACATGAAGTTGAACTGCTTCTGATTCTCCTTTCTCATAGGGGTGGGAAATATGCATTCCCCAGGTGAGTGGTCACATTCAACATGCAGGAGGGTATGAAGAGTCTACTTGGTTAATTCTACGCAGAGTCCCATACTTTGGTTCATATTGTATTTTAGGGGTTGGGGTGATGACATAAATGGAGATTTGGCAGTGACTACATTCTTTATGTTTTCAAGGGTGTCACTACATGTTTCATTTCACTTAAAAGGCATTACTGCTTTTTATTTCTGGTCTGTTTGGTGCAGAGGGATTCCTATAGTATCCATTTACAATAGCTCTTTTTCTAGGTCTAGGAATCAATATTAGGTTTTCTGAAAACTACAAGTGTGTCCATAGCAAATATACATTTAGAGGCAAAAAAGTGATGACCAAGTTAAATATTGGGTAGAAATCACCAATGATGTCATCTGTGCCCAGTTTTTTTTATTGTGGAATGGATTTTAACTATTAATTCAACTTATTTAATAGATATAGGGCTATTAGCTTATTTTTTTCTTCAGTGAGTTTTGGCAGTTTGTTCTTTAATGAATTTGTTCATTTAATCTAAGTTGTTGAATTTATTTACATTAGGTTTATAATATTGTTGATTATCCTTTTAACATCTTAGGGATCTTTTCTAATAACCCCGATACTCTCTTGATTTTAATTTTGATAATTTGAATTTTCTCTCTTTTTTTCCTCATTCGTCTATCTAGAAGCATATCTATTAGATTGATTTTCTCAAAGACCTAGCTTTTAGTTTCTTTCATTTGCCTCTGTTGTTTTTCTATTTTATATTTCATTTACTTTCACTCTTATTATTAATTTATCCTTGTGCTCCTTACTTTAGGATTAATTTTCCCTCATTTTTATAATTTCTTAAAATGCAAGATTAGCTTATTGCTCTGCAGTCTTTATATTATAGGCATTTAGTGTTATAAATTTTTCTCTAAGTACTGCATTAGTTGCAGTCCATAAATTTTTATATGTTGTGTTTTCAATTTCCTTCAGTTCAAAATATTGTCTATTTTTTAATTTCCTTTTTGATTCAATGGATATATAGAGAGATATTATTTAGTTTCCATGTTTAAGGGATTTTTCAGATAGGTTTTTGTTATTGACTTCTATTTATTTCAAATGGAGTCAGAAAATACACTTTTCTCATTTATGTGATGGTTATATTGAGTGATTTTTCAATTGAATCATGGATATTTTGGATTTTATGTTAGGAGCTTCTGGGTCCTATTTAAGTCAATTTTAGCAAGCAGTTACTCTGTTTTGGGCAAACAGGTAGGTTCTGGCTCACACTCGTGATTTATAGTTCCAATGACTACTTGTTTTTGTACCCTTTCAACGTTACTGTGGTTTGCTTTGTTCATCTGGTACCACCTGGGCTTCTGCTTGCTTCTTGCTGATACTGACCACAGTAGAAAAATGTGCTTGTGCCTAGTGCTGCCAGGTGGGGGACAAGATGAGTGTCACCTGTCAGGGTCTGGCGACTGCTTTCCTGGGTCCATCTTCCAGGCTGCCTCATGTTGATAACTTCTGGGACAGATGGTGCTTCTTTGAGTCTTTCTTCTGCTGGCAGTGGTGGTGGGGGTGGGGTCAAATGATGTTGGCCCTGAGTCACCCTCTGCTCTTTGTTGGAAGATCAAAAGACATCAGAGTTGTGTTTCCTTCTGCCACCAGTTCTGGTAGAGCAGGGCTACCTCCTTCCACTTGGTGGGAGTTGGAGAAGGGAATTTCCCTCCTGACCTGTTCTTGCCCTGCTTGTATAGGCAGAGTGGGCCACTTGAAGTGGTGACAGGGTGGTGACAGGGTACGGGCCAGGGAAAAATGAATTTACGTCACTCTGTCCCAACTGGGTGTGAATTATCCCTTTGCCCAGCATATCCACACAGTACATGTTACCCCATTAGTTACTTGGTAGCTGTCTCAGTTATTAGATCAATTAGGTAGACAGATAGAAAGAGACCACATTCACATAACTTTTGTTATAGTATATTGTTATAATCTATTTTATTATTGGTTATTGTTGTTAATCTATTACTGTGACAATTCATAAATTAAACTTGATCATATATATGTCTGTATAGGAAAAACATAGCATATATAGGGATCGGTATTATACATGGTTCCAGGTATCCACAGGGTGTCTTGGATCATATCCCCATAGGATTAGAGGGGGCTACTGTATTCAAGCTTATAACCTGTTTTTTTTCAGTGTCTATTCTGCTTTTCATCTGTGCCAGTATGTTTGTCATTTCTGTTCTTGCATTTTCATCTCTAGAAGTTCAAGTTTTTGTTACATATTTCATGTGTCTTCTTAACATGTTCATACATTCCTTTACCTTTTTGTATAGAAGGCAGTTATGTAACTGTTGTAACATACTTGTCCACTTATTTTATGACCTGTGCTATTTCTGGCTCTGTTTTGATTAATATTTTTTCCACTTCATGTCTTGTATTCTCTTTATGCCTCCTTTTTATAGATGACACTATGAGTTTTACTTTGTTGGGTGCTGGATGTTTTTGTATTTATTCAAATATTTTTGTGGTTTGTTTTGAAATAGGTTAAGGTTTGTGGAGACAGTTTGATCCTTTTGAGCATTACTTTTAAGCTTTCTAATGTGGTATCAGAGGACCCTAGAGTGATGGGCTAATTTTACCTTCATTCAGGAGCATTACTCTTCTGAGTGCTCTACTGTAACTGAACACAAGCCCATCTGCCTGCAGCAACAAAAGCCAAACTCATGAGACAGGTGCTGATGAACAAGGAAAGTGGTTTATTCAGATACCAGTAACCAGAGAAGATGAGGGACTCTTGTCCCAAAGCTCATCTCAATGTTTCAGTGCAGGCAGAGGTTTTTTATAAGGAGAGAGAAGGAAAGCAGAACAAAGAGATCATTGGAAAGGGGTTGAAAAGTTCTCAAGTGTGCAGACTTGCACAGTCCCTTCTGATAAGACCTCAAAATTTGTCATGCAATGGTCTGGCATGCATCATTCTAGTTGATAACATCCTGGTTTTGCATTTGGAGGTCAGCAAATCTCCCAGAGCTGAAATGACTGAATGTCAGAGTCTGTATCTTTTGAAGTTAGTTCCAAGAATTCTTACACAAACATGCTGTTTATCTACAAGCTACATATTAGTCAGAGTCAGCATTTACAGAAACAATGTCAAAAGAATAGCAGGGTGGGTTACAAACACCCACTGTTATCCTACTGAAGGTCCTATTGTTGTTAAGAATTTTCCACGATAGCTGGTTGAAACACCAATTATTTACATTGTCTGTTGTGAGCTCCATAGGTTTCTTTGCCTATACTTTACTGGTTCTTTCTCTAACACTGAGTAGTTGCATTACATACATGCTTTGATCATTACTCACCTGAAGACTTGGGAGTGGGTAGTCAGGCCTCTGTGTGTCTTCAGAGCTCGCTCTCTCTCTCTCTCTCTCTCTCTCCCCCCACACACACTCTCTTCCCCTCCACCTCCCTTTCTCTTTCTCTCTCCCCATCTCACTCACTCACTCTCTTTTCTGGCACTCTTCCTAACCTCATTTGGTGCTCCTGTCTTGTAGATCTATGTCCTGCACTGACTATTCCTAATAGTTAAAAACCATCATTTATACTTCTCCTGTTTTTACTATTTGGCTAAGGCAATTAGGTAAATCCAGTCCCAGTTACTTTATCTTGGCCAGAAACCAGAATTACATGTATTGTTTTCTTTTAAATACCTTGCCTGTTTCTTTGGCTGATGTCTAATTATTTGATAGTACTTGTTTCATTGTGAATAACTACTCCTTTTTTCCCCATTATGCACCTTGACTAGTTATTGCTAAATAAAGGAAAAGTTTTTCAAGTGGTCATCTTCATTTTTCTAGGGTGATAGTTAATGTCACTGCATTGTAGAACACCAATGTTGTTACTTAATTTCCAAAAATCTTATCTCACATGTCCTTTTTTCAAAATTTCATTGATAAGATTGTTATTATTAAATAATAGCAGTTTGGGATAATTAAAATATTGTCCTTGACTAAATTCCAATTATTCTAATATTTCATTATTAAATATGATATTTACAGTAGATTTAAGGAAAAAACCTTTTATTAAGTCAATGAAGTTTTTCTAGTCCTGAGGAGTTAAGAATGGGTGACTTTTATCAAAATGGTTTTATAATTATTGAGATCATTTTATGCTTCTCCTTTCATTATTAATACTGTGAATTGTATTAATAGATTTTCTAATGATAAGCTATATTTGCCTTCTGGTAAAATACTTATTAATCATAAAATATCATTCATTCATTCACTAAAAATATAACCACGTTTAATTTTACCTTAGTTACCTATATATTTGCACATATTTATAAGTTAAATTGTTTTCTAACTGTATTTGTCAAAATGAGACCCATGGGCCCAAGCATTTTATAGATCTATTTTTATTGTAAAACACTTCCATATTACATTCTAGTTTGATAATATTCTAAAATTATACACACCTGAGCACAGTCTTCAAAATGTGGGTCACCACCCTACAACTGAGAACTTGTCTCTGAGTCCAGTGAGTCTCACTCTGCCTTTGCACTTAAAACAGAGCCCTCCCCAAAGATAGATTTAAAAAAAAATGACAAGGTGCCCAGGAAACAAGGTCTAGGAAAAAAGTGAGAGAATTGGGTCATTCTTAAAGAACATGTTAATGTGGGCAGAACAAGCCCAGAAGAACTGAGTCGTGGCAGTTAGAATTCACTAAAGTTACTTGTATGTGCATTGCGTGGAAGCCTTCAGTGGATCCTGCACTTTTCTGGGCCTCACCTCAGATTAGATGAATCAGAATCCATTAAGCTAGAGTTTGGATATCAGTATTTAAAAAGAAAAACTCTTATGTTCAGTCAGACATGGAAAACGCAGATGTAGATTTTGCCTCAAAATATATTAATTTGTAAAAATAAATGAAGTTATACATAGTAATATTTTGTTTACTCCTGTTCCAGCAATAAAAGTTAAAATAGCCATTCGTACATGCTTTAATATTACCACAATGCTCATTTATTTCAAGTGAACTAGGCATACCCACAGATTCATTATATGGCACCTGATTAAAACTGGTGTTTGGAGAGTACAAGATTGCTCATTCACACTGTTTTTGAAAAATTATGTGTTCTGATGATTTGTAACTAGTAAATCAAACCTTGAAATTATTAGTAATCCTTCTTTCAATACATTTATGTGAACAGGAATACTCATTATCAGTTTTATTAAACAGAAAAACAGAAAAAATAGAACTTTTTTCTATAAAATACTCCTCCACTGAATGCAATGGCTGAAATCTGGTGGCTAGGAATATGTTACTTATGCTCTGCCATATTCATAGTATGCATTTCATTAGCATGCTATTGTTTTCTGGATTGAAGGTAAAACGGCTATAACTAATGTAAAGTTTAACTGTTCTTGTGTTTTTCTATAAGTAACATTAAATATACAAATCAAAATGGGGATCTGAAAGATTTATTGGGTTGGCCAAAATGTATTAACTTTTTTTCCCATAAAATAAAATACATATTTTTTATTTTCACCAATAACTTTATTGACTTGGATATTTTGAGTATGTTGGCTATCTCCCACATGGTATCATGTTAATTCTTCTCAGTTTGTGTCTCAATTTGATTGCTATCCACTTCAACCGGTCTACCTGTCTGTGGAGCATTGTCCAGCAAGAAATCTTCTAGCACGAAACTTCACAAACTGATTTTGACACATTTGACAAGTCGCAGCGCCTTTCCCATACACCGCACAAATACTTTTGTGTTTCAGTTTCACTTTTACCTTTCTTGAAATAATAGCACATAATATACTAAAAAAGGTTGAATATTTTCTTCCATCTTCAATATTAGAATGGCTACACAAAAAATTCACCAATTTTGATGTGTTTTTTTTTTTTTAAATGCATGCTTGTGGAGAGCAGAACCAATATAATGGCATTGGTCCAGTCAAGAGACCATAAAGTATATAAAACAAAGTTGGGTCACTCCTGTCAACTTAGATGGCTGCCAGTCAGCCATGATACTTGGGCTCAAGAGTGAAACTACCTAAGTCACACTAGACACATCCAGCATGGAGACACATCCAAGATATCTGCTCCTGTGATGAGGACAGCCGCATCCGCAGGGTGGGACCACCCATAGATCAGCTCCTGGGAAAATTCCCCACTTACCATCAGGGGTGCTGAGGCACTTATCAAGAGACCCAGAAGGGTGGGGTACACACCACTTTCAAGGTGTAACTGAGGCAGGGTCCAGACCACTGCTGGGACAACTGAGCTCCACACACCAGAGCCTTGCTCCGTCTACACTGATCTCCCTTGGCATCGCCACCAGAGGCTCTGCCCTGCTGGATTGAGGACGTCGTCTGCCCTGCTGCTCACCTGGCTCTGTAGATCCTTCCTTGCAAGATACTGACAACCCCTTGCCAAACTGTCTCCTGGACCTGCAGACTGAGTCTCTGGGACTCGGTTCATTATTCCCCACTGATTGCTCAGTGTGTGTTATGTTTTTCTTAGATTGTTAGAGTGTGAGTAGGATATTAATGTATGCTGATGTTCTACTTAGAGTGAACCTGCATTCAGTAAAAGCTGAATGAATGCCATAGTTACTGTGTGTGACTCTTGTCTATTCCTTGCTACTGGGATGCTTAGCAGGCAGCTAGCCAAGAAGTTGCCCCGCTGACTTGTAGGAAAGACTGTATTATGAACATATGCTTGTTGCATTGCTGATATGACAGCTGTCACAATTCAATCTAACAAAACTGTTTTGAATGAAGTTAAAGACTACTAAGTGCTACTAGAGCAATCTTATGGGAAGAAAACAAAAGAACTTTTTGGCCAACCCAATATTTTTCTTAAAAGAGATACATGTTACTAAAATCTGAGAGGTTTTCTCCTATAAATATTTTTTGGTGTGTGCTATTTTTGTTTAATTTTGTTTTCAGGCTTGCCTGTTTTTCTGATTGAGACGGTTTCTGAATTTTACTCAGTTCTTATCATTCAAATCATATAAACATCAGCTCATCTCTGGTGGTGCAAGTCTCTAGTAGAATAAACTGGTCTAATTCCTTCTGAGGGAGAGTGTTGAATCTATAACTATCCCTATGTTATTGCTACATTCATCCACCCAGGTTTCTATCTTCTAGTACAAATATGTCCTCCAGGTTTTCTAGCTCAGTATTATAAAATACCATTCAGTATTTACTTATAATTTTTTTTTAGATTTTATTTATTTATTTTTAGAGAGGGAAGAGAGAGGGAGAGAGAGAGAAAAACATCAATGTGTGGTTGCTGGGGGACATGGCCTGCAACCTAGGCGTGTGCCCTGACTGGGAATCGAACCTGTGATGCCTGGTTCACAGCCCATGCTCAATCCACTGAGCTACGCCAGCCAGGGCGAGTATTTACTTACAATTTTTGAAATAGCTATGTATCTGTAGTCCTATTTTTTATTATTCTTAATGTTATTGTTTCTTGTTTTCTTTCCCTTTCTCTCTTAACCATTTTTTGGGGGGACTGATCAGATTTACTGCTTCAATTTTATTAAAAAAATATTTTATTGTTTATGCTATTACAGTTGCCCCAATTTTTCCCCTTTGTCTGCCTCCACCCAGCTCCCCTACTGGCTGAATTTTAATATATACACTCCATGTCACCAAATTTCACTGTAATTTTTAACACTTTTATTGGCTCTTAGTGAATATTTTGTATGTATATGTTCTCCTACTATAGGTGTCTACTAAATTAACATAAAATAGTACTTATTTTCTCCTGTTCTAAGCTAAGCTCTTTTCATTGTGAGATATGTAGTGTCACTCACTCGAGGTTTATCGGGTTTACAATGGTTTCTTTAATATCTGTGTTTAAAGGAGAGAGAAAGAAAAATGGGGACAAAACTTGATAGAGACAAAACATTATTACTAATCAGGAATGCCAACTTGTTTAGAGGTGTTTAAAGAAAGCCCATAGAAACATAAAGCAGTGTGAAAATAAAATAAAGTGTTAGAAAAATAATGTATTTATTTGTTAATTTATTAGTTCAAGAGAGTCTTCTTAAATATCTCATAACTCTAAACTCCTTGGTGGAGGGTTGTGTCAAAATGTTTTCAGACCAAGAACTTTATACAATAGGAATTATTGATACTTATTTGCCAAAATGTATTACAATCACAAGAGTAGAATAATAGAGTTTTGAAGACAGAAATGAAAAGTCAGTTTGAAAATGCCGTACTGTAGTTTTCATAATTATAAAACCATTTTGGCAATATATGTTTATACATATTTAAAGACAATATCAGGATGCAATATAATTTGAATACCAAAATATCCATCTGTGTGTTTCTTCAACAAATTAATTATTGTAAATTGAGTTACAAATTCTAAGTGCCACATGAATACTAAACAACTAAATTCAGAAGTGAAAGTAAGAATATCAGTATTTAAAGGGTTAGATAACTTACAGTGTTTATACCGTACGTGGTTGGAGAAGACAAAATCTAAAGTGCCCAAAAGATGATCAGTAGGAAGTTTCTAAATGTTCTTCCATCTGAAAATAGTAGAAAGTCTGGGTGTTGTATTTTTGTTTATTGTTTTCCAACACCCTGGGAACTTAGGTAACATTTCTGTGCCCCAAATTGTTCCACAGGAGAAACTTAAAAAATAGTTCTCGCACATACATGTGATTGTTCTGACTAGGCAAAACTGGGCCAGCTTGTAATTATGGTCACAAATACTTAACACCTGCAAGTAATTCTGCTATAACTGCTAACCTAGCCTTGTTAATTGGACTGTTAATCACAGAGGGAGCAGAGTTCAGACTATCAGAAGAGACATTTCTATTTGTAATTGTTTTCCTACTGAGAGTAACCCGCAACAATTCCTAGGAGTCCCTAACCTTGGTTTCCATAAATCGATCGGATCACGTCCTGCTATGTTAGGAAAGCCAGCTCCTAACACTGCGCCTTGCATAAAATAGGCACTTGATGTATATTTACTAAGGATTAATTTATTGATACAGACAACAGGAGAGGCCTGCATTTTATTAGTAGGACAGTAGAAAATATAATGGCAAAAATTTTACACTCTTTCTGTGACAGATGTTTACTTAGAAAATTGCTTAAGATTTGAGTTTAGAATGGTTTTCCATAAGACTAAGCTAAAGATCCTAAGACTATGTCTATAATTTTTTCATTAACCTCTGCATGCTTAAATGTATGTTATTAAAAATCATAGTTTAATAGTGTATACTATGGCCGATGTGGCTTAGTTGTTTGGGTGTTGTCCCACAAAGGTAAAGCACGCCGGTTCGATTCCTGGTCAGGGCACATGCCTAGGTTGCAGATTTGGTTTCCAGGTGGGGTACATATGAGAGGCAACCAATCTATGTTTCTTTCCCTCTCTTTCTTCCTCCCTCTCCTTCTCTCTCAAACAAAACAAAACACGTAGTATCTTAAAGTTTCATGGGTCCTTTATACAGTTGCTACTCTCACAGAAGAGGAAAGTGTGACCCAGAACTGGTGAATTGGCCAACGTCACCCATGTGCCAGATGCAGCTGTGCTGTTCTTTCCGCTGCAACTGTAAACACTCACTCAGGGTTTTACAGAGGGTAAAGCACAATGGCTTCATCCCAGCCTAACATGTCAATATTTTTAACCCAATGGAAGCATAGATACTCAAAGCATCAAATTACCTTAAACTTATCCAGTTAATCCTTTTCCTTTCTATTTCACAAATAAGAAAACCAGTAGCTACAGAAGAGTAGCAATTTCCCCATGAATATATAATTTATGTATGTAATGATGCTATCATCAATGAATAGTAAGTTATGACCCATTTGCACACTTAAATAAGGCAGGACATATTAATACTTTTTCATTTTCCCATTGGTCAGCTGTATATTTGAAGGTTTATATTTTTTATTGTGTAAATATTGAATTGTTTAGATCATTCTATTCTAATAGGTGTTCCATAAATGATACAATACTGCCCTACTCATTGTGAAAATAGCTGAACACATAAAATTATTTATCTGAAGGGGTCTGTAGCTTAGTATTACCAGTAAGATAACCTTAAAAAGTTGAATTTTTGTGGAAAGTATTAAACACTGTAAACTTCAGACATATTTCTTCCTCTCTAGCTGTCACAATTCAGATAACAACAGCAAAATTAACTCATTATGCAATTCTGTCCATTTTCCCCCCACTTTTCTGTCATTCTCTAGGAAACATTAAATGACTCAAGTCACCAATATCCACACTTTCTCCTGAATCATATCTTTCTTTGAGCCATTCAGTGCTTGAACTGGCAGGGCTCCACTATTATCTTCCAGAGCTTTCCTTTGCTGCTGATACCCAGTCGGTAAGTTCTGGTGCTAGTGTGCTCCCAGTGACAATGGGAGATTTTCAGACAATGCCTGATTGTTGGAAGAGCAAGGACAATATATACCTTTGCAAATGACTCTTAAATGGTTCTTGGAACAAAACGTCAAGGGGTCTAATCATGCCATCAGAAATCACAACCAAGTTTACACATGGCCAGGCAATAATGACCACCATTCTGTGAACTTCCGCAGCTTACAGACATTGCAAGATTTTACCCTGATTCTTGAGATGTTCGTATCTGAAATAGAAACAGACGATCGTCTCTGAAAACACACTGCATTACCTCTGGCAGCAAGCCATCCACCCTTCTATTCTTGACTAAGGAGAAAAGCAAACATAAAAACAAAACTCTCCTTTCCACCTTCCCCCACCCATAACCCTGGCTCTGGCTGAGTCTAACATGTTTCCTCTGTGTGTAGGGTAGGTGGGGGGTGGGTGGGTGTGTGTTTATTCCCTGAATTCAGAGATGAGTTCTTTGTGTTACATTTGAGCAGCCCCACATTAGTCTTTAATGTAAATCCAATTTTATGAACTACATCAAAGCATTTATTCCAAATTTTCAGACCTCTTAGGGTCAATGCAGCTTCTAAGAAAGCCAGCTATAATTGTAACAGTGTAGTATATTTTCAATCGCAGTTTACCAGAGTTGAGTTTCTAAGCAATTTTAGTGAAATTGACATTTTTCTTTAACTGGTATGCTCACTAGGCAGTATCCAAACTCAAAGTTTACTCTTTGCTATAAGCCAAGTACATTCTCCTTTTGCCCTTGAAATGGCAGTCCTAGGACTACCTGAGTCCTTAGGATTAGCTATTGATTGGCCCACAGCAGGTCCTCAAGCTGGGATGGAATAAGCTGAGAGATGAGGGGGCAGCAGAAGATACCAGCCAGCTGTATGTACACTGTCCTTTACACATAGCCATTGGCGGACAAAAGGTGTATTCACTTTTCTTACAAGTGTTTGAGGTCAACAAGTATAAAAAGCCAAACTGTCTGTCACTTAAACACTTTAGGAAACACAAATGTATTGTTATTATTCCTCTCAACAGCATTGTTATTATGGCAAGTAACTACATGTCAATAAGGATGGGTCTCAGAAACTATCAGTGCCCTGCTTTATAAATAAATACAGCAAGCTTTGGAGAACTAGTCCTCCATCAGTCCATAGTAGTCCTTTTAAGCCCAGGTAATGATGTTGGGTATATACTCCTTTCTTCTCCATCTAGGGAATGGTCCGTGACATCAGACTACCCAATGGGATTATTTAATCACAATAATCACAGTGATGGTTCAGGAATGATGATGCAACTCAGGTCTCTAAGAAGTTATTCAAGATGTTGCTGAAACTATTGGGAGAAACATTCTCCTGCTTTAGGATTTATAAATTTATAAGGCTGATAATTTCATTTTAGTCTAGAGAGAATAGGTTATGTTACAGTAGCAAAAGCCCCCAAGTCAATAGATGAACACATAAAAACATATATTTCGATATTTATCTGTCACACAGAGTCATCTGTAGTTCCAAGCAACTCTCCACAGGGTGACTCATGTATCCAGTCTGATGAAACATCCCATCAGAGCTGCACCGTCTGGAACAAACAGTCTCTTTTGTCAATGATGCTTGGGAGGTCTGAGCATGAGCTTGTCACCGGTTCAGCCTGATAGTGACACATGCCATTTCCTCTTGCGGCAACTGCTCACAACTAGTGACAAGACCTGACTAACTGTAAGAAAAATGTGGATGAGGATCACTGCTTCTGCCACAGCTCCTGACTTTGTCCCTATCCCACATCCACGTGGAAAGAGCATGACAAGGAAGCCAGGCATCAGCTGACAAAATCAAGAGTTATAGGGGAAAATTTCTGATGAAAACAGTTAAAGCCAGGACCCAGCTAGGCTGCGACCTAGACACCCTTGGGTTCCCACAGGCATCCGAAAGGCAGAAACCATGCAGAGGTATTCATGTGTGCACGTGTGTCTTACACACATTGAAGAGGAGAAGGAGGCATGCACTCTATGGCAGATGAGGCATAAAAAATGTAAAAGGAAGAAAAAATGACTGAGAAACGCAATTTTTAAAATTGTCACAGAATTAATGCTGCTCATATAAAAGCTTATCTACATGTAGCTTTCTGTTCTCTCTGGGTGAATAAGCAAGGATGGCAGAAGGAAAAACAGACCTTTGTAGTTCATTAGAAACTAGGAAAGCAAAGCCAGACTTAGCCTTTATTTAAACTTACACATCTTCTAGGGAACACATTTTGACTGTGGCTTGTTGAGATATATGGTAAGCTGTCAGAAAGAATTATATCAACAAACTGCTCTCTGGCTTTGAAGCCATCATACAGAATGTTTGAGTCTATATGGAGTCGATTGTAAAGAGAGTTTCTAGTCTGTAAAATCTAATGATAAGAATAGTTGGCCTTTATCAAGTGTCTGCTATGTTCCAGGCACTGTGCTGAATTGTTTACTTAAATCTATCTAGCATTTACAATAATTGAATGAGTTTGGTAATAGTATTATTATATTATATAAATCAGAATATGGAGGCATAAAGAGGCTATATATTTTGTAGAAAACTGATGAGAAATTAATGATTTTATGGATACAAACTAAGAATTTGTATGTAAAACTAAATTATGTCTAACTATATTTTAAAATAGTATTTATCATACATTATAAAAGGCATCTGAAAAAATAACTTGAAAAATCATGCTTACGTTTTTAAATAAAGAGTTCTATTTAAAAAGTATATTTTATTTATTTATTTTTAGAAAGAGGGGAAGGGAGAGAGAAAGAGATGGAGAGAAACCTCAGTGTGTGGTTGCCTCTCACGTGCTCCTTACTGGAGACCTGGCCCGCAACCCAGGCATATGCCTGGGCTAGAAATTGAACCAGCAACCTGTCAATTCACAGGCCAGCACTCAATCCACTGAGTCACAGCAGCCAGGGCTGCAGAGTTCTAATTTTTGAAATAAGAAAGGCGATGAGTGGAAATGGCTAATCCTTTCCCCCTAGAGCTGAAGTCTTACAATGTATCCTAGCAGTAAGCAAATGATCAAAATGGGATGTGAATGGAACTGCCTGCTAAACTGGGCAAACCTAAATAGAAGACTAGAACGCCTCATGAGTATTTATCTCAGTCTGTTGGAATTGCTTTGACACGAAATAAAGCACTAAGTCTTTTGTGTTGAATTTGAATTCTGGCCTGCCCATTCAATTAGCTGCAGGGCCTTTGGCAAATTAGTTAACATTTTAAAACTTGGTTTCCTCTTTGGTAAAATAGAAATGATAATAATATCTATCCTTTGGGTTTACTATAATTAGTAAATAAGATGATTCATGTAAAAAGGCTTATCAACCCATCAGACATACTACAGGAGCTTACAAAATATTGACTATCCTATTGCCACTGTCATCATCATCATCATCATCATCATCATCTTTGTTGTCATCATTATCGTCATCAGAACTTTCATTTTTAGTCATAACCTTTATCCAGTGAAAGACACTGAAGCAACTGACTTGGGACCATGAACATCTTTGTGATGATATTTTAATTTCTGGAGGATAGCTAAATTCTAATTTATTTAGTTGTTAGGTGCATTTTCACTTCCCAATTTTGTAAATAGGGATTAAAAAACCCCGATGATTCGAAGCTAAAACACTCATGCTAATAGGATATAATTGCAACTTAGCAGGTAGGAGTTAGGGCTTTTTGAGACACAGGCACAGGATAATGTAACATTTGGTTCAGGGTCTGGACAGTGCTGCTGTGTTGAATGAAGCATTAAAGAATACCAATAACAGGAGGGGAGGAAAGCTCCTGCTATTTTCTACAAACAAAAAGTCATTTATTTTTGTTTATAGGTATGCTTGGGATTTCAACTTGATTCAACTGAAAATCTACTTACATGTTTGGAGTAAAGAAGTCAGCAGGCAATTGTAAGAAGAGGGGCAAATCAAAACATAGTAGTGACAAAGTAAACCAAGCAACAGTGAATTTCCAGGCACAAAACTCACTTAGATGCCAATAACATATTTCTTTGGTGGGAAGTTGTACCCTTCTCTTCATCTTATTTGTGAGGTTAGATTAGATTTCTTCTACTGTTTCCCTTTCTTCCTTCCCTTTCCCCCTCCCTTACTGAAAAGGAACCTATCACAGTGCTGGAGACTTACATATAAATATGAATGATACAGTTCCTGTTTGCCTGTTGGTCATTAATAATCATACTGTGAAGAAGACATCCAGAAAGTAAATTGGCAATTACGCTGTAGATGAATGCTCTCATGGGGCAAGTCAGTGAGCACATAAAAGTGTTACCAGATCAAAACCTGGGCGTATGGGTTTTCTAAAAGAAGGTTTTCTAAAACAAGAAAATTCTCCACCCAAGTTCACAGGATGAGAAGTTAATTATGTTGTGTGTTTAGGTGAGGAAAGGAAGATTTTAAAGGGAGAGAAAAGAGCACGTATGGAAACAGACTATCCTAGCCTGCTGGGACCTGGACACCATCGTTTGTGGTTAGCACATGGAGTTTGGGTGTGGCAACAGATAAAAGTTAGACAGGTAAGGAAAGAGAGGTCTTAAGTGTTGCTTTGACATGAGTACACTAACATTCTAGAAAGATCATCTTAACTATACAATAGACAATGGGTTTGAAAGATGTGGAACAAGTTTAGTAATAGAGAGACAAATTAAGAAGCTATTGCACTTAATTTAAGTGAGTGACATGGTGGTCTGAACTAGGAAGTAGGAATCCAAAATGTATGTGGATTCAAGAAGTAGTAAGACAGAAACTTGACAAAACTTAGGGATATCTTGGCAGGGGGTTGTAATTCCATTTACAATGATGAGGAATAAGAATTCAGCAATGCTGCCCAGATGACCGGCTTGAGACAATGCCCCCCACTGGAGACATGCGTTTGTAAAGAAGAAAAATGGAGGATCTCTCATAAGGATGGGAAAGAGGGCTTGCAAAAGAGATGGAGAAGGAACAGTCAAAAAGGCTGGGAAAAAAAAGTAGAACATTGTTACTTACTTAGTAGAGCATCCAGGGAAGAGGGTGATCGAGAAAAGAGGACTACATGGGAGCGTGCACATTTGGAGTGAGGGGTATAAGGCATTTGTGTGTTCAGGAGCAAATAGATTATGAAGAGGAGGGAGAGTGAACGCACATCTCTTTCCTTTCTAATTACAAGTGTTCTGTAACAAACGCGATGCCTGCCACAGGGTTACAGTCAGAGTGGGGTGCCTGTCCTTCCCAACTAAACTCACACAGGGCAAGAAACGGAAACTGAAAACTCCTGGGAAGAAAGATGAGTAGGGATTGTTCAAACATAAGAACAAAGCTCCTGTTATTAATAATAAATACCTATGTTGCTGAGGAGTAAGAGAGAGAGAAGAGAGAAAACAAGTCCCAGAACTGAAAGGCACAGAGGTAAATTTCCATGAAAATATCTGCCATAGCCAACTGCTGGCCACTCAGCTGGCACACTGACAGTTTTCTTCCCAGTGACAAAATTATGCCACCTGGTTTGCTGCTTTAGGAGCTAGTATCTAGGTTGGCTGAAACCATTTGGATGGCTAAGAAAAGCCAGAGATAGATGTTTAGAGAATAATGTTCTTGTTCCAAAAAGCATACAATTGACTGATAATGATAATAATAATAGTAGTAATTATGATACTCATACTTCCACTAATGCATTTTAATAATAATATTTATTAATAGCATTACTATAGTCAGACTGTGCTAAGGATATTACTTGTATTAGTACTTAATGCTTACAATTGTCAAAAAATAATTACTATTATTAGCCTAATTTTGCAGCTGAGTAGATAAGAAACTGAAGTTGTGAGATATAAGTGAACTTGCCTGAGCTAACGCATCTGATCTGTGATAAAATGAGGATTTAATCCAGGAAAATTATTTTATTTTATCCTCACCCAAAGATGTATTCATTGCTTTGTAAAGAGAGAGGAAAGGAGAGACAGGGAGAGACAAACAAGGATATGAGAGAGAAACATTGATTGGTTACCTGCCATATGTACCCTGACTGGGGATCGAACTTACAACCTAGGTCTGTATCCTGACTGATGATCAAAACTGCAACCTTTTGGTGTGTGGGATAACGCTACAACCAACTGAACCACCCAGGTGGGGCAGAATCCAGTCCATTCTGCCTTTTCACCTTGACATGGTAATGGGAAGGACTTGATTATTATAATAAAAGCACTATGAGACACTCAAATTTATATAAGTATTATGCTAAGTGCTTTATAGTCATCATTCTATTTCATGCTCACAAGAGCCACATGAGGCAGGTACTATCATACACCCATTTTATAAACATAGATTCAGTGAGGCCAGGGAACTTTTCTAATGTTATAGAGTTAATGCACTGCAGAGCTAGGATGGTATCCAAGTTGTCTCATCTCAGACCCGGTGCACTAAAACATACTGATGTTCTTTCAAGGATCCTGAACTGGACAGGGGCAAAGTGTCATAGTAATAATATAAAAAATGATTTTGGCCTCCCTTTTACTGTCTCTGGAAGGTGACACACATTTGCATTTGTTTACCTGCTTAAACGAAATAAAATGTGGCAGCAACTGATCTGAGAACCTCCAGTGTGCTATGCAGTGTTACAGTTTTTAAGAGGTAAGAATCAGAGAGACCCTGGGGGAAGTAAGAGATTCAACTCCTAGAAACTGATTCAGACAACTTTTTCAGCTAAAGGATGTTATGGAATAATAATCTTAGCATCCAGCTGAGAGGCTGCAGAATAGAGTCTGGCTCAGGATTTGATCCTAGAAAGCAAGCATCTGGATTGGCAATTGGGACCAATAGAACAACTGAGACATTCTCTCAAGGTGATTTTTCTTCACTGAGTTTTGAAGAGGGGCACTGCTCTGTTGATTCTGGATCAGGAAGTGTTTTGATCATGAAAAAACTATCTGCATAGTCCTCACCTCTAGAGAAAGAGAAAGGGAAGCTGAAATTCCTCTAGCATCCCTATCACTTGCTGGGAGCTATTAGAGCAGGGGATGGAGTGTGTTTTATCTAAAAGCTGAGGCCAGGGGGAAGAAAGCTTTAAAGAAATCATCACCATACAATTTCCACTAAATAATAAATGAAGAGGGGGCTCTGTTAGGAAGGCACATGTGAGATTTCATTAGCTTTGTTCTCTGGGAGTTTGGTATATACTTAGGGGATATTTCCTCTGTAAAATAATAACAGTGTCTTTTAGTACTCAATTCTTCTATATTTTCCACTTCTACACCATTCACAAGAGGCAAAAGTAATAGGCTTTCAACATGAACTGAGGTAGATGTATTTTCCTTGAACTTCAGATACATACAAACACACCGATACACACGCCAGATAAAGTAGAAAATATGTTTAAAAAATAACTTAATGACTCTAAGGACATTTGTGTCACACTTTCTCTTGATTTGTTTTCTATAATTCAACTGAAATTTATTAAGCGCATTATTCTCATCAGACACTCACTAGGTACTATGGGTGATAAAACAATGAATTAAATATGGCCCCTAAACTCAAGGAGTTTATAATTTATTGAGGTGGACTGTAAACACTTCATCATAGTACAAAGGAGACTGTGCTAGTTGTTGTTATAACAAAGACACAAACAACGTGCTCAAGGGGGAACAAAGGAGCAAAGAATAAAATGTTAATGGATGAGTGGGTGGTTAAGAGTTTTGACACTGTACCTATAACCACTTACTAGCTCTGTAAATTTGAGCAATTCTTAACTGTTCTAAAACTCATTTTCCTCATTTGTAAATTAAAGATAATTAAAAACAATTTGAAAATGGTTTCAAAAATAAGAAGTCAATTAATATGCTTCCTTAAAAGGGGGTTGGAGAAAGCATTTAAGGATAGTGACATTTTAGTTGACTTTTGAAAGGTAGTAGTGTTTGATAGTGAGGCAGGTGTAGGGCAAATTTCCAAGTTAAGGATACAGCATGAGCAGAGCACTGGGTGCTCAGACTCAGGTGAAGCTGGAAGACAGTATAGTCCCTTACTTCCTCCTGCCCTTCCTGGCATTTTTACCATTTGTTTTTTTCTTTTAAAAAAAATTGTCGTTCAAGTACAGTTGTCTCCATGTTCTCACCCCCACTTTCCCCCATCCCCTACCCCCACCTCCTTTGCCTTTGTCCATGGGTCTTTTATATATGTTCCCTGATGACCCTTCACCTTCTTTCCCTTGTCATCCCCCTCCCCCACCCCTCTGGTTACTGTCAGTTTGTTCTTTATTTCAATGTTTCTGGTTATATTTTGCTTGCTTGTTTGTTTGGTTGATTAGATTCCATTTATGGGTGAGATCATATGGTATTTGTCTTTCACCACCTGGCTTACTTAGAATGATAATCTCTGGTTCCACCCATGCTGTTGCGAAGGTTAGGAGCTCCTTCTTTCTTTCTGCTGCATAGTATCCCACTGTGTAAATGTACCACAGTTTTTTGGTCCACTCATCCACTGATGGGCACTTACGTTGTTTCCAGTACTTGGCTATTGTAAATTGGGCTACTATAAACTTGGGTTGCATAGATCTTTTTGAATTGATATTTCAGGATTCATAGATATAATCCCAGCAGTGAAATTGCCAGGTCAAAAGGCAGCTTCATTTTTAGTTTTTTTTAGGAAATTTCTTATGTTTTCTACAGTGGCTATACTAGTCTGCATTCCCACCAACAATGTATTAGGGTTCCCTTTTCTCCACAATTTTGCCAGCACTTATTGTTTGTTGATTTCTTTATGATGGCCATTCTGATTGGTATGAAGTGGTATCTCATTGTGGTTTTAATTTGCATCTCTCTGATGGCTAGTGATGCTGAACAAACACCCTTTCATATATTTCTGGGCCTTCTGTATGTCCTTGGGAACTGTCTGTTCAGGTCCTTTGCCCATTTTTTAATTGGATTGTTTCTCTTCCTGGAGTGGAGTTGTGTGAGTTCTTTATATATTTTGCATATCAAACCCTTGTCTGAGGTATTATTGGCAATTATATTTTCCCACATGGTTGGCTCCCTTTTCATTTTGCTGATGTTTTCTTTAACTGTGCTGAAGCCTTTTATTTTGAACTACCATTTGTTTATTCTTTCCTTTATGTCCCTTGCTGTAGGGGACATATCAGTGAAAATATTGCTGTGTGGAATATCTGAGATTTTCCTGCTTATGTTCTTATTTAGGACTTTTATGGTGTTGTGACTTATATTGAAGTCTTTTATTCATCTTAAATTTATTTTTGTGTATAGTATAAGTTGGTGGTCAAGTTTCATTTTTTTGCATGTTGCTGTCCAGATCTCCCAACACCATTTTTTGAAAAGGCTATTTTTACTCCATTTTATGCTTCTTCTCCCTTTGTCAAACTGACTGTAGAGACATGGGTTTATTTCTGGGCTTTCTATTCTGTTCCATTGATCTACATGTCTGTTCTTATGCCATTATCAGACTGTTTTCATTACTGTGGCCTTGTGATATAGTTTGATATCAGGTATTGTGATCCCTCCTACATTGATTTTCTTTCTCAAAATTGCTGTGGCTATTCAGGGTCATTTATGGTTCCATGTAAATTTTTGAAATGTTTATTCTATATTTGTGAAATATGTCACTGGTAGAAAGATGTGAAAGATTTATACAATCTGAAGAGCAACCAGAGTATGTCATTGGTATTTTAACAGGGATGGCATTGAATCTATAAATTACTCTGTGTAGTATGGAAATTTTTACAATGTTAATTCTTTCAATCTATGAACACGGTATATGCTTCCATCTATTTGTGTCTTCCTTAATTTCTTTCTTCAGTGTTATATAGTTTTCTGAGTATAAGTCTTTTACTCACATTTTTACTATTTGGATATCTCCTTTGGATTTGTGCAGAGGAACTACTTCTAATGACCGTAATCAAACCTGACATCTTGTGCCTAAACAATGTGAGAGATCTCTTACTTTGAACTCATTACTAGCTATTAACGCAATCATTTGATCAATTTAGCAAACTAGAGTCATGGGAAGTAGAGTGGTAGGCTGAATGAAAGCTTCAGGACAGACAAGTTTAGTTGGAGTTCAACAGATGAGCAAAAACAGGGGTATGGGACAGTGCCCTGAGGGTCCCTTGACAGTTTAAGGCCACTACAAACTTGGTTGACCTGTTAGAAGAGCCAGCCATAAATGGCCTGCTTTCAGATTCTCCTAAAGGCAAATTCTGACCATGTTTATCAACCTCGTCTGGATGCAAGTAAAGAGCAAAGAAGAGGCAGGGGAGAGTGCCGGAGTCTGTGCCAAAGTGTATGCCATTGGCCATTTTACACTTAGGGCTGATCCACCTTAACCACAGCTATAAATAATTCTTATCGACTTTATTTTAATCTGATGTTGAAAATCATCCCCAAGGTGACTAATAGCCACATTTTCATCTCATTGTCTACTATTTTCTAGGAAGAAACTTTCAGTCTAGCCATGATTATCAAGTGGTGCCTCGTGGTTCGTTACTCTTTGGAATGCAAACTGCCTTTCTCCATCTATCAAGAAGTTGAATCATGCTGACTTTTCCTCCACGTCCCTTCTAGTTTTGCTTAGATCTTTTCCCTTGTCACCCCATAACTCTTACATCTGAACTCAATGTCTGTGTCACTTATTAGTTTTGAGAATTGACTGCCTAATGGAGGAAATGATTTGTTTACCTTGGCAGCCCTGTTCCATTTCTTAAGCTGGAATCTGAGTTCCTTGAGGTAAGAAAGCTACAGAGATCTGTTTTCTTCTTAAAACAGTTAGCCCAGAGCCCTAGATAGGTCCCTTGAAGTTTCCCAATTAATGACAGATAGGATTAAAAATATCAACATAATCAACAAAATTCCTAGTTCTCTATAAATCCTATACTCTGCCCTCATTTTTTCCCAAGAAGTAAAAGATTTTCATACCAGCTGTACCTGTCTTCTTCTGTTTAAACCCTTTCCCTTCCTCCTCACTGCAATGAAGCTTTATTTGTCCGAATATAGAAAGTGAAAAAAATGTATTAATGAAAAAAAAAGTGCAATGTAAATGCATGTCTAAGTCCCACATGTCTTCTGCATGTAGAAAGTTGCCCACCTAGAAACATCCTGATTTGTTGTTGTTGTAGTACATAAGCCTTTTCAAGTAGCACAGAACCAGCAAGTGTGCCCCAACACACATTTCCTTTATTTGGGAAGGGGGAAAACAAAGCCCAGAGATGTTAATTAAATTACCCAATCTCACAGAGCTGAGCCTGGAAATGGTCTGTTCAATTCCCATTTCAGGGTTCAACCATTATGCCTTTAGGAAGAAATGACAAAGTTGGGGTTGGTGGTAATGTCACAGTGAACAGAAACTGTAAAGCTCTCACACCAGATTCTAAGAGCAAGTTCTCTCTGACCCCAACGTGTGAGAAGCCTGTGTCCAAGTAAACTCCATTCATTCTCTCCTAAATGGCCTTATGCACATTGATTGACAATTAAAGTTTTTGTTGCCAACCAAGTAGTGATGACCTAAAATTAGCCCCTCAGTTTTTATGACTCCAGGGCACCCAGCCAAAGTTTTATTTATGACTGTTAAAAACCACTGGACTAAAGATAGCCATGACACAGAAATGAGTCAAATCTGTTCTTTGTCCCAGAGACACCAAAAAAAATGAATGGTCTTAAAATAGATGGCAAAGCCTTTCACTCAATTTTTACCTCTACACATTTAAAGGTGATTAGAAAAGACAAAAGTGAAGAATGAAAATAATTATTGTGTATATACTATACACCAGAGCTTCCATATATAGTTCTATAATTCTCAAACATAGTATCTGGCATATATTTGACATTTATTATTTATCAAGTACTTAGAATGAAATGAGGAAAGACATGTGATGTTGTTTCCATTTTTATGATAAAAAACACAAAGCTATGAGATTAAGAGATTGGTGAAATTCATGTACATTGCTGGGAGAAGGACTTAGACCTAAGCCCTGCTTCTGTCTCCAAATATGATGCTTTCCCTGCACCTATTTATTGTACAAACTGACAGGTTGCCACTCTGTTCTATGAACTCCCATAAAACTTTGTCAAATTTTGTATTAGAAAATGTATTGCATTCTATTTAATATTCTCCTTATAGAACTGTTTGCTTTCCTTGTGAGCCTTGAGCTTTAAGTTCTTGTCATGTCATTTATGAGCTGTTTAGAGGTGGCCAAGTCTTTGCACAACTCTTTGCTCCACTTTTCTCATCTATAGAATAAAGATATAGTAGTTTTCACATCACAACATTTGTGTGAATAATTCAATAAAACGAATATAGGGCTTGCTATTCAGTAAGTGCTCCAGTAATTATTATCCAAGGGCTAGAGTACTAGCAAACAATGGCAAATCATGTATATTCACTCAGCGGAAACCATGTTTATCTTTTATACCTCCAGCATAATACCCAAGAAAGAGTGTGTGTCTAAGTAAATATTGGTTCAGTGAGAGAGGGAACAAATTGTTTATGGGTTTGGATGCATTATGTATAGCCTTGGCCAGTCCCAACTCATGGACCATGAACTGTGAGGACTAATGGACCTGTAAGAGATCTGTGAAACAATGTCGCTTAACAAAAGAAGTGCCACACATTGATATACTGTTTTATTTTAGGCTGTATGTAGATACCATTGTGGTTTCTGAAATGTGACTATATCAAGGGGGTTGTCTATGAAGTGTTTGTGCATTAAAGGAGAAGGGGCACATGCACATAAACAGTCGAAAAACACTCCGGTAAAACATTGAAAATTGGTTGTCAGTGATAGCTATGGTCCTTCAGAATATAACCTCGTAGGCTGTGATAGACAGAATTTGATTTTTTTTCTCATAATGCAGAACAGAGGATTTTGTTCATTTAAACAAAGGCCAGAGACAGCGATCTCTCTTTCCTGCTAAACTTGTTCTTCTTTTCTGCTATTTTTATATATTAATGAAATTGTATAAATGTGGGTTTGGAAAATACCTGAAAATATAAAACAATATACCCAACCTCATGCCCATAGAGGTGAAAATCCCAGTCAGCCCTGTTTTGTCCCACACAGTCCCTTCTTTGGCAACCATGGAATGGCCACTCAAGGGAACTTTATCCCAATGTTGGCCAGTTAAATTCTTCCTTATGGAAAGAACAGGGGATCTAGAGAATCTAGTGGAGTTGGGGGATGAAACTGAGAAAATATGAACTCAATGACTACCCATTGAATCAATAAACGTGAAGCTATAGAGATGGTGAAATAGATGACACAGAACCAGGAGTAGAAGATCATGTAGGAGAATGTGGGAATCCAAAACAAGAAGCTTTCAAAGTTCTTACCAGCTTCTTGGCCCTTTGTGAGTCCAAGACTAACTTCTTGCATTTGAATTCTACAGACAAGATTGAAATTGTTTCTTTAATTCTATAATTATTTCTTGAGCATGTACTATGCCCTAGGCTCTGTCCTAGATACTGTGCTTACAGCAGTGAAAGAAATATTCACAAAAATCCCTGCTCTCATGAAACTTATATGCCAATGCATTAAATACAAACTAAATATGATAATTAAAATATACTGTATGATAGACAGTGATACATACTAAGAGAAAAATAAACTGTGGTAGGAAGTATGAGTAGAGTTGAAGTAGCTACTTAAGGTGTCAGTGGGAAGTTGCTATTTGAGTGAAATGATGGAATCAGCTTCAAGTAATAAGAAAGGGCCTTCTGGGCAGGGAGAACAAGTACAGATGCCTGCCTACCTGTAGGTTGGAGTGGAGAAAGGAGGAAGGCGGGGTGAATAGGTAAATGAGAACAGGAGAGATGGGAAGCCAGACTATTTACAGTTTTGCTGCCACAACAAACTCTCCTTTTCTGTTTTACTTTGAATGTTAGAAAATGATTGGATCATTTTGAACATAAGAGTGACTTGAACTATTTAAGTTTAAACACAATCACTTTTAGAAGCCATAATTTCCCATATCTTTGATTAGATTAACATAAGTTGGCCTAGTCTACCTATAGTACATGAAGAATTCTTAACTAAGATATTCTTTGCCTGTATGGTTTTTGAACTAAAAAGAATATCATTGATAAAGAATGTGTGTCTCTATTTCTTTAACAATTTCTCCTATTTTTAATTGATGTGTTACAAGATGTCTTGCTTATGAGGTGTCTCTGACTATATTCAGCAGCACAGCCCTTCTCGTTCTGGGATTTGAAAAAGATTTAAGGAGCTAATGAGTTAACCTTTGCAGCAGTGAAAATGCCACATTTGCAATAGGCTCCCCAGTCCGTCGGGCTCACGGAAAAAGATTATGTAGGAAAGGAACACATTTAAACATGTGTAAATCTTTTAGCAGATCAAATCTTCAAACATGTAGCCATAAAGCTACATTATAGAAGACCAAGTCACAAGATAAAGATATATCTTGAGGGAGAAAGATCACAATTTATTTATGGACACTCACATTTTCAATTATCTATTAAAAACAAAATTACAGAATCAAGTTAAAATTTTAATATCTCTGAAAGTAATGACTAATTTTGTTGGTTAAATTTTGAAATTGAGCAAATCTTAAATACTGGAAGTTTAGGATATTGAAGAGGGAATAACTACAAAAATAAAACAGTGTGTCTTTTCAAGAAAGTTTTGAAGCACCAAAGCATGAACACAAATAATTTATCCATATAACTATAGTGCTAATTCATTGACTTTGAAATTAGAAGGCTGAAATAATCTCCCTATAAAAAGATATGATTGCTTCTTTGTAATTATGACCAATAATTACTAAAGTGTGACATGCATGTTAAGTTGGAATAGTTTAGGGACCATCAGATAATTCTGCTTTATAGACAGGGAATTAAGTGAATGATGTGGGAAGGCAGCTAGGAAAGAGAGGGGTTGTGACTCCAGGTCTTTATTATTTAATCCAATTTGATATCTGCTTCTTTTGTTCTCACCTGGGGCCCTCCACTGTGACATGTGTGATTTTAAAGAAAACTGGAGGGTAAAGTGAATCAAATGGGCCTTTTGCTCCCAGTACCTCAATCCTCGCCAAGTGAGAGTCACAAAGGGAACTCAGTCTTATTAGAGGGCAGTGGGTCAGACCACAGAATCCACAAAGCTGCTCTCCAGGTCTGGTGTTCTTGCTGGGTATCATTACTGTTGAAACCAACAGTCAAGTAACTGCAGCATGTCTGTTTCCAGAAAAAAAAAGGTAGTAAATTAGATTGCTGGGATGTAGAAAATGTAAAGCATCCGAATGAAATAAGTGTTATTTTCAAAGGAAAGTCTCTTCGCCCTTCTCTATCATCCTCCCCATCTGCTTTACCTTCTTCCTCCCGTGAGTTTTACTGCTCCAAACTGAGTCGGCAATGGGATGCTTCAAATGTAAACCATTTCTTTAAATCCATGCCCTCAGATAGTGACCTGGCTCTACCTTGGCACTGTTGGTATTTTAGGCAACATAATTATTTGCTGTCAGGGTTGTTCTGCAAATATAGGATGTTTAGCAGCATCCTTAACCTCTATCCACTAGAAACTGGTAGCATTCTCCAGCTGTGATAACCAAACATGTCTCTAGATATTGCCAAATGTTCCCAGGTTGGGGCAAAACCCCTCCAGGTAGAGAACCACTGCTTTAGAGGTTGAAGGTAGTGGGCTGATCCATGCCTACTGTAAGGCAGCTCATGAAAGCCACTACTTCAAAGTTTTCTCCAGCAACAGATAAGAAAAAATACAATAGTTGGCACAGTATCCCAGGTTGAGAGAGATTCCATCCAATAGTGTAGAAAGCTGAGATTGACATCATGGTTGTTCCTATTTGAGAAGCATAGTTAGTTAGGATCACAGTGCAAAATCCTCAATCTTAAAAGAAGAAAGAAAAAGGAAGAAAGGAAGGAAGGAAGGAAGGAAGGAAGGAAAGAAAACCAAACAACTGCCACCTCAATTCTTAGTAAAGGAGTAGATGGCATTGACCTGAAAAGTCTGGAGGATGGTTCAACTGTTCCACTGACTCACTGGGCGGCTTGCAACAATATTTGGAACCTCTGTGCCAGGGGCTATAAGACATCTAATGCCATGCAGTGATGCAGGACAATATCCTTAAAATGTTTAGTGCTGGGAATAGGAGTCCTATACAAAAATAAGGTATCCAGATGCATTCATGGCTACAACTTGCCCAAGCACTTAACATCTCAGTGAGAGACTAACATGAATTCTAAGGAGAATGATATAAGGAGAGAAGGATGTATCTATTCAATTTTACTAATAATAAAATATTAGTAAATACTGAACCCTTATTATATACCAGGCCTTCTCCCGTACACTTTACATGTATTACCCCATTTTATCCTTATATCAATACTACTGGCATTTGCTATTTTCAAATAGTAGTTGAAATAGTATTCAAAAATGCTTATTGTCTCTCATTTTACTAATGAAGAAACTGAGGTGTAAAAAGATTAAATTACTTTGCCAATGTTACATAGATACCAAGTTATAAAGTCAAGATAGACACTAGTCAGTTTGGCCCATCACCACTACAATATAAATGTTAAGTCTGCAAATGTATATTGTGTACCAGGTGGTCTGCTAAGTGTTGGACAGTTGAAGATGAACAAGTCATGTTTTTGCTACTAAGTAGATCACAGTCTAGTGTAAAGTCAGTTACATAAATACCTCATTTCTTACAGCTTACATGAGCATGGTGCTTTTAGCATAGCAGCAGTTGTAAACTAAGCAGTGGAACGAAGGAAGGATGGTGAACTTGGCACTAAGGGGAAGAGGGAGACTTCATAGACAAGATGGAGCCAAAGCAAGGCTTTGAGGGATAAATAAGAATCCACTAGAAAACCCTGACCTGTGAAAGGCAACAGCATGAGCCAAGGCCCATTGTGGTTACCATCATGGTCTGTCTGTCTTGTGCCTTCAGTGCCTGTTGCAAACCAGTCCATTCTTTAAAGCCAAGCTCATCTGCTATCTCCTTTATTGGAGGTCTTTCAAATACCTTCATGCTCATGTATCCTTGTTTCAGATCCTGATTCTAGCCCCTATTACCTTCTGCTTTGTATTGGTGAGCTGAGTCTTCCATGCTTCTCCCTGACTGAACCCTAAGCTCCCTAAGGGAAGTGAGTCCGATCGTGTTCACGGCTGTGCAGTAATTTCGGCTAGATTGTGCCAGGTGCACATTGAATTAAATTATGAGGTGCATGAAACATATCTGGACACAACACAATATCATTTCAAACAAGTCATTGACTGCATCCTATTGTTACCAGTCCAAAGTCCATATGACTGACACATCAAAAGGCCAGAACTCAAAATGTCAGAGTTTGGAGTAAGGGAAGGTTTATTAATCCAGAAGGTGCCAATCAAGTAAGTGGGAGTCTTAGAGGTTTCTTAAATCCATCTTAAGAAAGTACAGAGTTGGCTTCTTTTAAGTCAAGAGAAAGGAAAATGGGAAGGACTGTTTTTCAAAAACTCCATCTGTCAAGTAGAATTCTTCTAATGGTCAGTACATTCTATGTGCAAGACAAAGCAAAAGCTATCATCCTCAAGGCCAAGGGAGCAAGGCAGACTTCAAGATGGAGTCAGAGAGACTGAGCATTTCACATAGTTACACTATTTTTTAAAAGATATTTTCTAAGATAAGTCCAAGATGAATTTGGAGGATATACTGTGATTTCTGGGACCCATGATCCACCGAAGTGTAAAAAAAAACCCAAAAACAAAACCTAACAGAAATTAGCTTCCAATCCTAGTAGATCTGGGATTTTTGCTTTTACCTAGAGCAATGAGTGGTTCTCAAACTTAAACGTGCTTTAGTCCACCTCAACTTGTAAATGTTCAATTGCAGGATCCAAAGGAATTAATGCAGAGCTCTGGAATGAAGTACAGTAATAAGCCCTGTCATTCTAAGTGATTCTTTGGAACAAGTTTTTAAAAATTGGTTGAGTTGTAAAAGTAGGCAAAAGACTTGGTGGACTTAGATGGAAAAAGAAGTACCATATTTTTTGGATTATAAAACACGTTTCCCAAATTTGGGAGGAATAGTGCTTGTTAATGCTGCTGTAGTTCTGTTTCCATTTACATTGGTGAAGTATTATGTTATTAAATATTTTACCACGTTTTTTGCTTCAAAATTTTTTTTCCTATTTTCCTCCTCTAAAGCCTAGGTGCATCTTATGGTCTGAAAAATACAGTAGTATTGGACAAACCATGAATTTAGGGCACAGGTGGCAAACACAAGGTCCACAGGCTGAATCTGGCCCTCCACCTTGTTTCTACCTGGTGGCAGTGCTGAGCTCTTCACCCCTAGTTAAGGAGTAGTTACATTTATGCAGTCCTAAAATAACATTCGGCCCTTTGAAGGCACCCGCCAGGCTGATGTGGCTCCCCGTGAAAATGAGTTTGACACCCCTGACCTAGGGGCACTGTGTTGGCCAGCTGAAACAAAAGTAACTAAGTAACTAACACATTATGTTGTTACAGATTCCTAAAATTCCAACAAGAGCCGATTCTTAGGTGTAGGCTCCATCCTACTTTATTATATGAGAATCTATGACAAAGGGCCCAACTGTTAATTGTTTTAAAAAACTTCTCAGCTGATGATAATGGTTTAGGCTGAGTGTTACTGTGTGAGGGCCGTGAAAGTGATAAAATGTAAATATCTCAGGATGATTAACACCTTAGCAGGCCAGTTTTCAGTCATTGTTAACACGTGAAGGTAAATTAATTTGTTCTTCATTAAGTGACAGCCAGGTGAAGCTAATTCCTCGTGGGTGTAAAATACACATAAAGGACATTTAAGTGGGACAATTAAATGTGCACAATTTGGCAATGCCTGAGAAAGAAAATGTCCAGGTGCCAGGATCGGGGAGGGGTTGTTTCAAAGAGAAAAGAAGGATGGAGGGCAGAGATGTAAGAGGCTAACAGTGATGCCAGACACTGTCCAACCTGAGATCCTCAGGTTTCTTCTTAGAGGAAGGTAACTCAATGACAAAGGCATTGAAAGCTGCAGATGTAAACCAGGTAATGGGGGAACCTGGGAAATAGGGTTATCAGTGCACTGAGCTTTTCCAGCTTTGGGCCATAAACTCAACTTCTTCCTAGGATACTCAGGAGCAGGCCCACCGATTTCACTCTGGAGAAGAGAAAGAAACCTGATATCCAAGGAAGTGTGGTGTTTTAGGAAGGGTGTGAGCTGTTTTCAAGTGAGGAAGGTGTGTTTGAAAGAAGAGGCACTGGGGAGGTAATTACAGCTGTGGCTGAAACGACAAAACTAGCTTGTTCTTAACTGCTATTTGTGGCTAATCACTTCAAAATAACAAATGAATAGCACAGTAAATGTTAGCAGGATAATTTTCTATTAATCAAGAATAATGAGTGAGTAAACTAATTCCCTCTTCAAACATCCCGAATTTTAATAGCGTTGCGTGTTGCTGCTTCAGATTGATTACACGGTGATTTAGAGGGAGTAAGACATAGGGAGGCTCAAAATAAAAGGCAGGATATTAATATTTCCTGCTACATTCATTTAGAATATCAACCTATCCCACAGGAATTCTTACAGAAGATGAACCTTGCCTTTTCCAAAATAAAAATGATTGTAACCCAGAGAGATAGTGTTCAGAGCTTATATGCATGTAT